>JARAOQ010000050.1:0-150022 GCA_029783445.1 Fomitopsis palustris
TTGTCGGCTTCATCTGCGCCGGCATGTGAGGTCGCAGTACGGTCATGTCTGCACTTGGTCAGGATCATTCCCTGATGCCCTGGTGCCTCCCCTGGCAGGTATCGCATGACCATGTCCCGGTCCACAAACCTGTCACGAAAAACAGAGCATTGAGTGAACAAAACATGAGAAGTAATGAGGAGAACTTACATGCCGATGTAGTAATACATGTAGTCCATGTCCCCCTCATCTCTCCGCCGCGCGCACACCGACGGCGGCAGCAAATCACGCATTTGGCCGTGCGCGTAGGCGGGAATGATATGAGATGCATGCACAACAGAGGCTGGGTTGAGGAATCCGAAAGCATACGGGTCCTGGTGGGGCACAAAGCCAACGCGGTGGAGCCTACGAGTCTCGATGCCGCCGGGGGCAGTCGCGTCCCGCCCGTACCAATGCACCCAGAGAACGTCAAGTTTCTCAACCCAGTCGGGTTGGGACAGGAATGAGGAGGCGAGGCGGATGTACACATGGAAAACGGACAAAACTCGAGCATACCAGAATGGGTGTTCACCCGCCTCGTCGTCGTCTTCATGCGCAAGCAGCATAATGTTGGGGTGGGTCCTAGGGTTGATAGAGTCTTGTCCGCGGCGCATGTCGTATGTCGTGTAATTGACCCGCAGAACCTTGTGTAGGTACATGCGGTCCTTCTCGATGCTGAGGTGGCGTAAGTTGGCGGGGGACATACCGTCTTCGTCTCCGTTATACTCTTTTCCCAGCATGTGCACGAGAAGGTGGTCTCTCAGGTGGGGGAGGAAGTTCTGCAGCACCGAATGAGGGGTCATACCACTGTGGCAAGAATACAAACACACCTTGGTCGCCAGGTCATCGCGATGCCGGTCCAACCACTCGTGGATGTGGACCAGGAAGCATTGAGAGTCCGACACCTGGTACCGAGTCTCTGGTGCTGCTGGGGACAGCTCCTCGCTATCAGCGAAAGAGAGAGTCCCTCCACGGCGCGCATCCGAGGTGGACATCTGATCAGCGGTTTGCGGCGGCACAGCGGGAAGGTTAGCTTGAGGACGCGAGGTTGCGTGAGCAGGAAGACCGTGTGCGCGGTGGTAATTTCTCCTGATCTTGGCGAGGATGCGAGTGTGGCGCTGCTGCTTGCCTACCTGAATCACATAGTTCTTTTTGTTGGTAAGAGGGAAGAACTTCTTGAGGCACCAATGCTCCAGTTCCCCCTACAGCGGTGTGAATACAGTCCAGTATGCATGGCACAACATCGACTTACTGATTGAGTTGATGAGACATCCAGTGTCCCATATGCGCGAATGGTGTCAACGTAGTCACCGAACGAATGCCACTTGATGGTTGAAGCCTGAAACTTGACGTGCTGCAAGCTCCCAGCCAGCTTACGAGTGGCCTTTGGAGCTGCTGCCTTACCCTTTCCTTTGGATCGCCCCAACGCGGAGGTCTTGTTGCCGCTGGCCTTTGCAGCAGCAGCAGCTTCGCGACGGCCTCACGCTGCTGTCTCGCGAGGGAGTTCCTTGGTGTCGTAGGCCGCGCAAGTGACCATTTCGAATTTGCGCACGGCCTCGCCCAAGGTCTTGATGGACTTTTCGAATAGCTTGAGGGTGTGCTCAGTGTGGAGGCGCATTTTTGCGAAGGCGTGGAACTCGGTGAGAGCGAACAGCATGTCGAGGACGATGGCGTCGTGGGGCGCGGGGAGCAGTCCCTCGATGACTGGCATAATGCACTAGCAGCAGATCAGCACAATGTCAAGCAGAAAACAGGCCATTCATACCTGGAGAATATCTTCATACATCCGCGCCGCCATCTGCTTCAGGTTGGACACGTTGTTGCTAAACCGTCGGATGGTGTCATGTCCAAAGGTAGGCACTTTGCGGAATCTGCTAGAGGGTTAGCACCAGAAACTAGGGACAAGATGTGACGTTACATACCGTCGATTGAACCGTGTGATGTGCTTCAATAGCTGGAGGATCCGTAGGAGGTGTATCAGGATGGCTTTCCAGGTACTGGCCTCGATCTCGTGCATGTTGTCCAGTCCAAACAGGCAGTAATGGTTGAATTGGAGGGGCTTCGGGAGGCTCGCAGAGAATACGGAGAACGCGCTCTGCCGCACGGGTCAGTCTTTGCAGCGCATCACGGCGAGCGAACTTACCTGCAAGGGCACAAGTGAGTGCGAGGCAAGAACTTTGTTGATCAGCATGCTGTTGGGCGCAATACCGTCCTCGAAGATCCAACTGCGGGTCTTGTTGATGTCGTACTGAACTGGCTCGGTGTCCTCGTGACACTGCGTTTGGCGACGCTTCATGTCACGCACAGTCCCCATGAGGCGCATGTCCGACTTCTTGACAAAGCAGCGTGGGCATGGGCACTCGGCAAGATACCGGATGCAGGCGAGGAGAATCCTGTGATGGAGCTCAGTGTTGTCGTGATGAAGACTGTCGCGCACTTACTTTTCAGGGTAGTCTGCAGAATATATGAAGAAACGGGGGAAAAGGCGGCACAGTATCTTGTCCCTGCACTCCCAGAGAAGGCCCTCCTCGTATGCCTTGCAGAATTCAGGATCCAAGAGTAGCGTCCAAATGGCATGCATGACTTTGCGGTGACAAAAGCGCTCCGTGTGCTCGGATGCAGGCTTGCCAAAGAGCTCTTGATACCAGTCTTGGAAAGAATCAGGTAGCTAGAAGTGGTGTGAGCTTGACTAAACATGCGGAGCATTTGCCCTCACCAGGTGGTGGGCCGATAGAGAGTTCAGCCGTGCACGGATATACTTCAAAACAAACCCAAAGAACACGTAGATAGGCCACATCGACGCATTCCCGAAGTTAGCGAGCTGCGTAGAGTCAGACCAGATGAGAATAGGAACAAGGCCAATCTCGACCTCAGGCGGGTCATTGCAGTGCTGCTTAGCCCAGTCACGGATGCGAGCATATTCGTCCAGGGCTTCCTGCGAGTTCACCACATTGCTGTAGAGTCACACTGGCTCTGTGGTAGGAGTGCCTTGATGGTCGTCGTCGAGAGGTCGATTCCAGGTCAGCTCGTAGGGGATCCAGTTGTACGTAGTAGCGTCTTCGTCTGCGGCTGCCTCCTTGATGACGTCGAGTAGTTTCCGGTGGTACACGTCCTCGATTACAAAGTGGGGCGCGTCCTGCTCTGAAGGGTATTTGACCTTAGCTTTCGGTACAGGAATGGACAACGACACTCGATGCCACCCATCGAGAGCGTCGATGTTGTCGAGGCGTGCCGTCTCGCACGATACATCGAACCTGCACAAGTCCTGGGGATGGAAATGCTCAGACAGAAGGACCTCGTCGACAAGGCGTTGCATCTCGCCATTCGACTTGAGGTTAGAGCCGGTGTACTGCCACTCCATGAGCAGAAAGGAGCTGGGATTCAGGAAGGGGAAGTACCAGGGCCGGGATTGGGCCGTGGGCGGACGCTGAGTAGAAGTTAGGGCTTGCGATTGTACTCGCTCAGCAATGACGTGACCAAACCCACGCATGGCGCCCCCCGGAGGCTTGCGGCGGGCTTGCTGAATGAACGTGTGGTCGCACATTTCATAGAGACTTGTTTCCTCAGCGGGTTCACGTCGGGGGGCGACAGGGTACCTCCGGAACACCCCAAAGTGGTTCACTTCAGTTGCGACCACTTCTGTGGGCACAGGGGACAGGCTCCGGGAGTGCGAAGACCTCTGAGTGCCGGTATATGCAGGCTCTGCGGCCGCGGGTTGGGGGGAAGAGGGCGTCGGCTGGGGGGAAGAGGGTGTCGGCTGCGCGGGTTGCACACGGGTGAGTATATGCGCGGGTAGACCCCCCGTCGAAGACGGTAGAAAGTCTTGAAGTGTGCGAGGGGGTCTCCGGACACGACCAGAGCGGCTCACAGACACAGGGATAGGGGATTGTGGAAGTGCGGGGACCGGCTGCTCGAGTTCTGGTACTCTGCCTGACGAGCCTACCACAAACTCGGGCTGCTCTGGAAGCTGGAGGGCACCATTGAGCATGTATACCACACCAGGGAACGGGGGACTTACCTGGTCTAGCGTCTCCCCAGTTTCCTGCCTCTCCCTGCTATCCTCTCGCCTTGGTAATTTCATCGGTCGCTCGCCCTTCTCAAACAGCGGTCGCTTGCGTTTCCCAGAACCACCCCCGCTACGGTTTGCCTTGCATCGACCAAAATGGAGATTAAATGACGCTTTCTTCCAAAGTTTCCTGCAGAAGGGGCATTTTTCGAGCATGGGGGGAGGTAAGGGCTGACCTCTCAGTAATTGGCATGCAGCTGCCATCCATGCAGCTCAATCCGGCAAGTGCGGACGACGTGTCTCTGGAGGATAGACTCAGATGGAGGACGGGCTTTGTTTCTAGTCCCTTTGTTCTTACAGACTACAAAATAGTACTATTATACATGTTGGGGCAGCGGAGAGCTTTGACATCGAACTTTGGGTGGGTTGTGGCAGACGTGGGTAGGTGGGTAGACGAACCAGCTGACTTGCCATTTGAGGCGGACGTGGGTGTCGCTGGTACAGATCCAAATGAAGAAAATGCCGCCAACCTTGACAGGACAGACGCAGGCGAGGAAGAGGTGGGAGCGGGCTCGCTATCAGTACTACTGCACGAGATAATGAGCATGGCTGTACATACCACCTGGCTTTGTGGTGTTCATCAGGCTTCGTGCGCTATCCTTGAATGAGACACCCTGACCGACTGCATTCGGTCATCTTGAGGGTGTCGGTTGTTGATTTCCGAGTGCGAGAGCAGCGATCTTGAGGGCCCGAGGCAGCAGCTGCGAGGGAGGTTGAAGGCCGCGACCCAGCCGCGGGACACCCCCGGGGCTGGGTCGCAGAATGACGGGGCAAGGCGGGCTGTATAGCCGGCCTTGCGCACACGTCTCTTGACATCGGGGGAGAGAGAAGTGAGGGGTACTAGGAGGATATGGGGGCGGAGGCATCGTTGATCGATGTATCAGTACTTGCGCGCAATGGCAGCATGGCTGGATGCACCTAGCTTCGTGGTATTCGTTGGGCTTCGTGTGTCGTCTCTTGAGGCCCGGGATGCAAGAAGGAGGGACAGCAAGGGAGGTGTGAGCGGCGGTGCACGTCGGCCTTGAGAGCCCTAGGGAGCGGTGGCGAGGGAGGTTGAAGGCTGCGACCCAGCCGTGGGACACCCCCAGGGCCAGGTCGCAGAATGACGGGGCGAGGCGGGCTGTATAGCCGGCCTCACGCGCACGTCTCTTGATGTCGGAGAGGAGAGAGGGGTAGCAAGGGAGGCGGTGGCAGCAACGAGAGGAGGAGGAGGAGGAGGAGGGAGTAGAGGCAGTGACGAGGAAGGTGGGACGAGGAAGCATGAACACCGAGTGAACACCGAGGAAGTTCGGACTTCTCCGGGAACCTAGGGTGCTCTCACGCCTTTGTCCCACACGTCCCGCACAACCTTCTTTCCTCCTTCTCACCTTCCGTCCTCCTCCTCTCGCCCGCCTCCTCTCCCTGCCCCGACCTCTGGCAACCTCCCCCTCCTCAACCTCCTCCCTCCAGACCGACAGAGCCGTGCGACCCCAGGTCTACACCTCGGGTCTGCCGCTCTCAACCGCGTGCAACAGCAGGGAGTGCCCTCCTGTCGCCCGGACTCTGGACCTCAAGCCCCAGACGCCTCGCTGTTGCCACCTCTTGCTGCTCGTTGCCCTCTCGCTGCTCATTGCCCTCTCGCGCATCGTCGCCCTCTCGTGTCTCGTCACCCTTTCGCGCGTCCCCGCTCTCTCGCGCGGCCTCGCCGTCGCCCTCCACCTCCGACCCCAGCAGAGCCGTGCGACTCCAGGTATACACCTCGAGTCAGCCGCTCTCAACCACGTGCGATAGCAGGGAGCACCCTCCTGTCGCCCGGTTTTTGGATCTCAAGCTCAAGCCCCGGCCCTCATTGTTTTTTTTTTTGGTTTACATCTTACAGTACATCGTCAGTTCCTTGCTGTGTCTGCCCTCATCACGCAGGTAGTGTAGCTATACACCTACTCGAAGTTTGAAGATGTCTTGGATGCATACGTCACGTCCCACACAGAGGTACGCCCCCAATTGCATTCCCGCACTGTTCTAATGTCTGCATTTGCGATGGAATCAGCGGCCGTCAGGAGTCCGCGCCAGTCTGTCGTGAAGAAGTCCCGATGATACGCCCCTAGCGGAGCTGTGCCCCGAAAAACGCAAATATTCGCAGCTCTAGCTACATCGAGCAAAGGCTCTGAAGCATCGAACAGAGGCATAAGTCGCAAGATCAGCTCGAAAAGCCCTTCGAAGTGTCGAAGCACAAATCGTTATTTCAAAGTGACAGCTACCGGACTACGATACTAGCGACCGTTCCCCCGACCGAACCTTGGACGAGGGCTGCGGTGATTTCCGCCCTGCACCGGTACTCCCCTCTCAGCACGCCCAGGAGCGGTATCATCGTGCAGAAGTCCCACCAGGTCAATACCTTGCGCCCCAGCGGCCACTACGACAAGATGATCAACGCTGTAGTGCAGCGCACGAATGTATTGCGAAAGGTCTTGAGTCTCCGATCGAACCGTCTCTCGAAGCGCACCGAATGCGGTACAAAGTTTGTCGAACATACGGGGTAATTCGCGAAAGTCTTCGAGGTAGATAGGCTCGGTGGCGAAGCTTGGCGGATCCGGGAAGGGCAACGGGGCAGCAGCAAGCTCGATTGGCTGGGGAACGAACAGCGGATCCCAGGCAAGGGGAGCGTAGGGAACGCCTTGTCCAGGAGTAACGTTTCCCTCCTCGAAAATGCGGTCAATGCAGTTCATGGTGTCTACGACGGTTGGGTACGTATACGGCAAGCACAGCGAACCGGGACGAACCGCAACGGCTGTCGAGTACGATTCGAAGAGGGAGCGCTACCGAGAGTGTGAGCAGCATCGAGCTTCTGGGTTGAACATAACCTACCAGCACCCAACGAACGAAATGGGCCCAAGCCAACCATTCTCTGGCCTCGACGCTAGCACCCGCCGGTTCAAAGAACTGTTCTGCCTGCACTAGGGCAAGAAGACGATGATAGCAGGCGATGTGCGCGTTGGCACGTGGCAGTGCTTCTTTGACTGGCGCATCCATGACAAGTTGGTGTCGAACGGTTTGAGTGGGGTAGTTGTTCTTCGAGGTGATTGGACGACGCGTGGTGGGTTCGGTGTGGCTGAGCGATGGTTGGTATTGCGTAGTTTTCGGCGAAAGCCACCTGTATATAAACAAACCCTCTGCCAAAAGGAGGGCAAGCTCTCAGTACCGTACAGATCTCATTTTTCCCTTCTCTCTCGTTTTGAAGTGCGTTGTCAGTCGGTTTGGTCAGTCAAGTTCTGGTCCAGTGCCAGCAAGTTCGAAGGTCGTTCGAAGCGGTTCGAAAGGCACGTCGTAGTTCGGAGCGGTCATCAAGTCCCATTTTCCCTCGTACACCCCGTCGAGTTGAGTCTTGCCCGAACTCTGCCCTCTCTGCATAGACCACCACCACCACCACCCATTACATCATTCTCGAGCGCAGTTCCTCGCTGCACCGGAAGGCCTCGCCCCCACAGCTCGGCCTTGGCCTCTCATTCGTTTAGAGGGTTAGGCTTTCCGTCTCGAGCGGTCGCATCACCGACCACTGCCCCTCGCGAGCTCCTTGTGCAGCTGGGATTGGGGGAAGCGGGTGTCGTAGGGGACGAGAATGTTGAGGCGGAGGTCTTGGAGCTCCGCGAGACCCCTGAACTGTTCGGTGAGTACAATTCACTCTTGCTATGAAGATAGACGACCTGAGCAGACGTCTATGTTGCAGATAAGCATACGACGTCGCTGCGACCGTCCGATTTCCTCTGGAATGACAGACGCCTCGCCTCGCAGTGGAACATGCACCCGGGTGCGGTTGTGACAACGCCCAATGCGACGTGGATGCCGGAGTTCCCGGTCGCAATGCCTGGCCAAGTCGCAACATGCACGGATGGGCGGTGGGGCCCCCAAGAATATACCATCTGGCCACAGCTCTACGACCCCGCGTCCCCCCACCATGCTTGCATCCCAGTGGAGGGTGGCCGTGTCAGGGACGTCCGCGCAGGTCACGAACTTTTCGAGCCCATCGACGCCAGGCTGTGGGCCCCGGACGACGCCTGTGGCATCCCGGACCTTGGGTTCCTCGAACCAGACTCCCGCAATCGGCTCTGCGCTGAGGTGCAGAGGTGTATCAATTACTGGACCTCAGATCGCCGCTTGCACGAGATAGTGTGTGGTGAGAGACTGTGTTTCACTATTCAACAGGCCATGGACCAGCTTACCCGCCTCCCCGCTACCACTCACCGCACCGTCCTCCTCGCCGTTCACGTCCAGCGGCTCACTCTCGAGCTGTGCGGCCTGCACGTCTACTACGACACCGTCAAGCCGCTGTCCTGGGCCAAAACTGTTTAGCCCAGGAACATGCATATATCTGAAGGAAAAGCCAACTGAACACGCACCAAGCTCTAGCGCTAGGAATGGACATATAAGGCAAGTGAGCACAATGAGCACTTGTCAGACCGCTAGCAAGCGCCAATGGATCGTAGGACACGTCATCGCTCCCCACCACCCATCCTTACTTGTGAGTGCTCGCATTGGACTAGCAGAGGTCCACACTAACTACAGAATGGTTGACTATGTGGCTATGGACCCAGAAATCAACCAACTAAGCTCACACTCATTCAAAAATGGCAGTTGAAGCCCAAACGTTTATCTCGGATGACCACCGTGGTCGGTACGTGCATGAATCTTGTCTCAGTGCATCAAGAAGCAAATACTTATGACCTGAAAGCGTGACCGACGAGGAAGCACACCTCGATCCCACTATTGGCTGGGACAAGGACGTCCTGAGTTATTTTGATTATCGCATGACCCAGTGCGAACTCAACGATCAAGTACTGCATGGGGCTGGCATCAAAGTGACAGTCGAGGTCCAAATCGAATATGAGTGGGTTGTGGAGCTCGAGTTTTGATGAAGATGAGGTCAAGTCACTTCTGCTCACCCTTGGTGGACTTGCCTAGAATATTCGCTCTATTTTTCATTCCTTTAATGGACAATTTGAATGGACTCTGGCAAGCTCAGGAGTGAAGTCTGGCACAGAGTGGGGTCACCAAGCACATGACAACCCAGTGGCTACAGGAGATAAGAGGGTGGCAGTGCCTTGTCCCCTCAGAGATAAGGATTTTAGGGACTGCATAGCCACACACCGCATAAGGAGGCAGTGCATGGCAATGCCCCACAAGAGGCAGTGCAAGAAGAAGGGTGCTCAGTTTGAGGGCACACTAAAATCAGGGTACACAGAATGAGGGTGCTCAGTTTGAGGGCACACCAGAATCAGGGTACAAAGAAAGAGGGTGCCAAGAAAAAGGGTACTGAGAATTAGGGTATCAGGCAAAGAGGGTTCAAAGAGCTATGAGTAATGGTGAGACTGTCATGCAGTGCCATGGCTGTGTAGACATGATGTCATAAAGCTGTGCTGGACATCATGTAAGTAGTTTTAGTCATCTTAGCCCACATGTATATAAGGACCCTGAGTGCTACCAAGAATACATCAGAAGTTTTCCCCCCCCAGATAGAAGTTTTCCCCCCCCAGATCAGAAGTTTCCCCCTCTCTCTCAAGGAGTGCCAGCCCACACTCTCTAAAGTTTCTGTCTCTAGGCTTTCTCTCTGTGTGTCTGCAGTACCTATCCCCCTACCTCTAGGGAGGGATATTCAAGGATCTGAGCTTTCTAGCACTAGGTTAAGTGTTTAGTAAGTCTCTTCAAGTCTCTTGCAAGGACAAGTGGTCCTTGTAAGATAAGTTTTCAGTGTCACGTTTTAGTCAAATCAAGTCACAGAAAGCTCAGCATCCTTAGTCTCTCTCTCTGAAGTAGGAAGATTGGTCTGTAGTCACCTTTGATTTAGCTCTGAGTACAGGAACTTAGCTAGTTCAAGCAACCTAACAGGCACTCTTTTGGTATCCTAAACGTAAACCTTTCTCTATTATTTTCCTCACCCCCAACGAACACTGTGATAACCCGATATAGTCCATATCCGGCCAACCACAGCAGATACATTTTCTGACCTGACACCGCGTCTCGGGCTTTTGTCCTATGCCGCGCGAGATGCGCTACCTGTGTGCGGGGCGTTCACGCCCAATGCGGGCGAAGCCCAAGAGCTTTTCCGCATCAGCGTACCGGTCTGGTTCATCCAGCCACTGATGAGGTACGTGCGCATCGTCGAGGTCATCTACCCTGAGCCCGTCTGCAACAAGCTCGACGTCGACCTCTCGTACCCCCGTCTCGACACGACTCTTGAGGGCCTCACAGGCAGCCCTGGGCGCTGGCTGTACAGAATGCAGGAGGAGGTCCTCAAAACACTACTCAACAATGCGCTCCCACCTCTCCTTGCTCCTGTTCCCAACCCCGCACCGTCTCCACTGGCAAAGCAAGCACGGCTCCCCGACCCCGTCCGACACGACAAGCAATCGCCTCACCCCGTCGCCTCTGCGTCCAAGACCCATCGCGGCACTCGCACCCCCAAGGTCGCCAATCCAAAAGCCGAGGCAAAGCCGCCTCGATTCCTCAAGTACGCGCCACCGTCAGTAGGCCACGTCCCTGAGGTATGGGTGGATGCGCTCGAGGCTGTCGGCACCCTCCCCTGCATTCAACACCCCGCGCTCTTCTTTTGGCCGCCGCCTTTCCTCCTTGATGTGGAGGGCAACAAAGGTAGTTGTCTGCGACACAACTACCTGCGCATCCGCGGGTTCTGTCGACAACGGCTCGTCGACAAGCAGATCCATGTGCAGCCCCTCTCGGCCGGCGCATGGCAAGATGCGCTCTGGGGTGACTATTGCGTCGACGACAAGCCTGTCCATCCCGACCTCAAGGCATGCAGCAAGGACCGCCTGACGCTCAGGCAGGCCATCAGGTCTCTCTTCGGAAGCACCGGGGGCCTCTCATCCTACGACGACTCTGCGGTTGTGCGCTGGGGTGAGCGCGAGCTCACCCTCAAGGACCTCGATGAGCCAGAATTGCGCGCGCAGATCTCGTGGGAGGCCCACCAGATTAACTGGCGCTGCGAGTTCATCGAGCTCGACTGTGTACTGACTGACTCATGCCACTGCACGACATATGCGCGGTGGGAGCATGAAGCCCAGGTCTGCCGCATGTGGTGCCCGCTCGGATCCGGCTTGCGCCTCGTCCCGCGCTGGGAGCAGCGCGAGCCCAACACTGCGTCGTGGGAGCGGCCACCATCGCTCTTCTGGGACCTCTCCATCCCGACGCTGCGCGAGGTCGTTTCGATCATGCAGCGGTGGCCGTCTCTGCCAGAGGATCTTCGCGGCATGACTCTGAGTCCCCTCAAGCCGGATGTGTTCGCTCGGGTTCAACGGTCAGCGGTCGACTTCTACGTGCGCAGTTTTGTCTCCATCTACCATTGTCTCCCCGTCCCCCCTGCTCTGCTCCCGTCGGACTGGCTGTAGATCTACGGACTTTTTTTGTATATATACGCATAGTACTACCATCACATAAGTTTACGCTGACGATTGAAGGAGTGCGCAGTGCTGACTGGCCATGGAGGCCGCCTCTCCAGCGCAGGAAGCCAGAACTTACTCCCGTGGTCGGCGACCTCTTACAAGCCGTCTCGAAGTGTCTTGATGACATGGCCATCGACGCACCAGTGGCCTTCTGTCTCATGGCTATCATGATGAACGGCGCGCAGCCTCAGAGCGATGGACCCGACTTGCAAGCCAGCTCTCGGACCCTGATAAGTTAACTACACTGGTATCATAGAACAATAGTATGTCTCCTGCTTCTCTCCTGTGTTTTCTGTCGCGCTGGTCATGGTTCGTTCATCCTTGTGCATCACCTACATCTTGTTATTATTCTACGCACACTGCGCTGGCTGTCCTGCATCACAATGTAACAACACTCATAGCTCACTGTCATACATGATGCCTCTACGTCATGTTCTGACAGCTGAGTTTCAACGAGTGGCTACATCTATAAAGCGCCGTCCGCTAGCCTCGTGTCCTTGATCGCAGCTTGACCATTGACTGCAATCTCCGTCGGATCTCTCGCCATGCCTAGATCACACCAAGTCGCCAGAATCAACAAGGGTGTGAGGCCAAGGCAGCCCAACGCTTCATCCGGCAAGCGCAAGGCAGCAGAACCTCTTGGCCCTCCCCCTCGGCCCGGTAAGCAACCCAGAAGTGTGGTCCACAACAATGATAGCGACTCTTCGGACGAGGAGGACAGTGGGCTGGGCAGCGATGTGAGTTCTCCACTAAGTATGTTTTCTGTTCCATCCTTACTGCTGTTTGCGACGCATATAGGAGCTTCAAGTCGAGGAGGGCGACAGAGGGGATGTTCTGGCGGAGCCAGGGCCAATTGGTGACCTGCTACGGGCAATGAGGGCCGAGAAGACTACAGACAAAGAACAGTGCATAGATCATTGTCGCTTCCTCGATAGCCTGATAAGTAGTGCCTCACAGCACTATTCTGGCACCCTGGAGGAAGGGTGGCCGGCAACTTGCCCGGACGAAGGGATACTTCCTGAAGCCGTACGTGTGCATGGTCTCCGCCTGCTACTATACCCACCGCAATGAATACGAGGACGCCGCTGCCATACTCAAGGATGTGTGAGTACCACTGATGCGATCGCCGCGATTCTGGCCCCCGAATTCGTGAATACAACTCGCTTCGATTCGAACACACGTCACGGCAACCCCTCCTCATGCCTTCTATCTCCTGGACCTCCATGGGACTCAGCCACGCATTCGACACCCTCGCTCTCGAGGCAACTCGAGCGACTGCGATTGGATGCGACTCCGATTCCTGACCGATCGGCGATTCCAATCTGATCCCCGAAGAGGCCAGATTTGCCGCACTGCAAAGTCATGCGACTCGGCGACTCAAAACGCAACTCTGCTCTTGATCACACAACCAATTCGAACTCCAAGTCAGTGGCCCGCGACCGCCCGATCAACTCAGCACCCCCAAGGTGTACTCACATGGCGACTTCAGGGTACCCTCTCGGTCATTGGCAAGACCCGGAGTAGTCGCAGCCAATCAACGTTCGAGATTGCGACCTCCCCATCGGGACTAGACGCACCCGACCACCATGACTTCCTGAAGATCCGGATCAACGCAGTGCAACATCAGGATGCCCCCTTTGGGCTGACATCAGAAGTCGACTCGCTGACACGACCTCAAGTCCCGATTCGTTGCAGACCATATGGCAGTGGCTCTCCAGCATGGGTGAGTTTGGTTGACGCAGGAACTTGTTGGAAAGTCGAGCAGGATGTCTCGGATGTGTTCGGAATCGCTCGGGAAGTAGTTGTAGACTTCTGCATATAAACCCCTCCGTACTTCGACAAAATCCAAGCACTCGTTACCCCTCAGAGCTAGCGTCTGACTTGCGACTACGTCTAACAGCATCACCTGCGACTTGTGAACTGCAACTGCGAACTGCAACTGCGTACTGTGACTGCGTACTGCAAACTGCGACTTGCGACTTGCGACCTGCGATTGTGCCTCGGCCGAGCCTTTAACTCTACTCCCTTGCGTCCTCTGAGGTTCACGGAGCTGTGACCTTGCACATACTGTTCTATCTTTCTCCCCTCGGTTCCGAGTCGCACCCCTCGTCACCACCCCTCACCGCTGAAGTCGCGACTTCATCGCGCAATATGCGAATAGCCATGATTTGCCCCCACCGTTCCCGGTCTACTTATCCAACTCTCTTCCCTCTCCGCGCCGCGAAGGGAAATCGATCCCGGCTCGCCCCTTCACCCCCAGTCACCAGCCCCGTCCCCTCGGCCCTCAGCTGTCCCTTTCGGGCCTTGTAGGAGGTTTAGGTGCATCACCGCATGTACCCATCTTCATGCCTGTAGCTGACCATATTGGGCGCATATATCCACTCAAAGATCTGATGAGCAGGCCACCGAGTATTCTGCGCTCTTCTGCGACATGGAGGAGGCACTCCCAGCACTTGAGTCGCTCGTGGTGGAGACCCAGGGCAGTTTGGATGTCCTTCGGCACGTATCTGTCTTCGTGAGTACACTTTCCTCGTTCTCCGCTGTGCGATCTACTCATTTCACGCAGCTCGAGAAGGTCATCAAGCAGTCTCGATTGGACAACGGGGGCAAGGTCAAGGGGATCATCCTCAAGCTCATCCCAAATGTCAAGGACATCCCCGCTATCGACGACGACCTCCCAAAGCATTGTCGTGGATTCCACCATCTCGCCACCGCCCGTCTGCTCTGCCTGGCTTCACTCCGTACCCATTTCGACAGGAGCCCCCAGGAGTGAGTACCCATCTACGCTCGTATGCAATGCCGCTTACAAGCCTGCTGGAGATTCTGTGACATCGCACTGGAAGGCAAGGTCCAGATGACCGCGGACCACTTCCCCTCATTGCTGTACCCTGAAGACGGGTACGATTCTGCTGCACCTGCCGACAAGCTGTTGCAGTCGCCGCTCCTTGCTGCGGTACGTACGACATATGTTGTCCATAGCTGCCTGACATCTCTCCCTAGATTTATTGTAGCATCATCATGGGGCCGCGCACCGCCAAAGCACCGCAAGGGGCCAACACGACCGTCATGCGATGGAATGCAGGCAAGAAGTCCATCGCAAAGACATACGCCATCTCTCGTGCGGTCCCCGAGTCCATCTGTTCCTTCGCCGCCTTGGTAACGTTGGGTCCATTTTTGCACTCACATATCTCACTCCTTGAACAGAGTCGCTTCGGATTGGACAGTCAAGTCGAGTGGTGCGAGCAAGACCAAGAATTCGTCTATGAGGCCTTCTACAGGAACCTCATGCAGCTCTTCGAGGACAAGGAGTGGGCGGCGGAGACGATCGAGTGGTACAACGTGTGCGTACATCCTTTCTCCTCGACGTTGCTTATGCTCATTGCCTTCAGCGAGGTCTTTGGCCCCGGCCATCATGACGACTCAGGTCGTCTCCTAGCAGGTCTGTCGTCCCTGTCCATGATCGTGAACAGCCGTGTCCGGCACACGCGTGGCACAACAGATGCACCTACAGCACCGTCGACTTCGAGTACGGGGCCCTCCGCATCTACCTCTGGTGACACAAGCTCTGCGTCGCCGGTGGCTGGCAATACCAGCTCTGCATTGGGGGCGGCTGGCGATCATGCCCCAACCTCTGGGTCCTCTCCTGTCTCCACCGACGGTTCTCCTCTCGTCGACGCCCCTGTCCCTCCTGCTACCGTGCCCCCGGTTGTCACTCGTCCATCCGGCGCCGCCTCAGACGCCTCTGCGCCTGCTCCCGCCGCACCTGTCTCTGTGGCTACTGAGCCTGCTGTTCCCACTACACCCGTCTCTGCCGCCGTTGTCACTGTTTCTGCTCCGCCCGCCGATGCCTCCACGACCCCAGACAACTCTGCACAATCTCGCACTCGCTCTTCCCCCACCTCGTCTGACAACACTGCTTAGGTATGTGGCTGTGCCTGCCTGCGCGACATATACTCACAATCGATACAGTTCTTTATGCTCGTGTGCCTGTTCTCCACCTCATGTCGACCGCGTGGTTGTCTGCTAGCTGCTCTGTTTGTATGTACCATGCTCTGCTCTGCCTATTGTCTCCATAGAGTTGTTGCTCGCCTGTCGTGCTTGTTGGCCTGCCGCCTGTACTACTATACAATGAATAAAATAATTGTTCTCCCTCATTGTGGCTACGGTACAAGGCCTATAGTCCCCAATGATCAGCCAGTAAGCACAATACCTTAGCAGTCCGAGCCAGATGTAGTCATGGCATACACGGCCTGATAGTCTCTGGTCATGAAGCCTGCCAATGGCCACTGTGACTGATAAGGTATGTGGCCGGCCTATGTCTGATGTCATCTCATGTGCTGGTCACTGGCACTTGCCATTGGCTTCGACTGGACAGGGTTTGCCTATAAGGCCCTTTTTTATCTTATAGATAGCCATATGTAGGCCAAGATAACTAAATATAATACATTGCAGAGGGCCGTGTCTTGTCCCCAAGGCCCGACCTTGCCCGGCCAGTTTGGTACGTATATCTAGGCGCAGACGCCTAATCCAAAGCTATATAAGGTTCCGCCCTTTCCGCTGATGTTGGTACAGGTTCATACTTGCCCACTTAAGCATCAATGTAACAATGATGAGCGTGGGAACCACGTGATGATGTTGATAACAATAAGCGCACAGCTACTCTGAATCCCAGTCGCCCATCACCTTTGATTCTGGCTATCGACTACCGCCTCACCTATAGTGCTACCGGTCCACGTCTTCAGCTATTTTCTGTGATATACACATACTATACACTCTCACCATCCGCCATGTCTCCTCCGACTTGTGTATCTTTGAACAAGACGCTGCAAAAGCGACTTAACAACAGTGAGTCGTCTTGCGTCGATACAGACTCGCCCATCTCTGACTACTGACGGCAGAACCGCGAAACTGGGACCTGCGCATAAAAGAGATGGAAGAGATGCAGCTATGCATTGGAGGAAGTGCAAATGCGGCGCGTGAGGTCGTAGGCGATCGAGGGCTTCGTCCCGAGATTGCGGCCTCAGCCACGCAAAACATCGATCTTCAAGGCAACCTCGCCTGGAGAGCGAACATAGGAACGACGGAGATGCAGACGCAACGTCAACAGGTCAGTCACAGCAACCTCAGTCATTCCAATGTTCGTTCTCACCTAGGTTGTACAGAGCCTGTTCGACGACGACGATTTTTGCTTCACTGCGATCCGCAGCGCGCTGAATATCGTGGCAGAAGAGCCAATCTCAAACACGACCCTCGTCGACGAGTTGTGCAGCTTTCATCAGGAGGTATCGAAGCTGGCCGTGTGGGACGACCCCACGACCAATGCCTTCCTCGAAAACCCACTTGCCTGCAAGAATATCATGGTGAGCCATGCAATGCCGTCGACGTGATGATAGCGCACTGACCGATCATTCTACAATAGACATATAACGATGTTGAAGACGATCACGAAGTCCTCGTCCCAACTGAGCAACCCCAAGTCTTCAATCGGAGCGAGTGGGACGATGACGAGATCTGGGAGTCCTCGTCCGCAGTGGATGAGAGAGATGTCCAAGTCCCCGGCACCGTGCGCCGTAGTCAAGCGGAGCAGTTCCTAGGATCCAATGAGACCGTCCCGCCGCAGCCAGCCATCGTCCCAGCCATGGTCGACGCCCGCACCTTCCAAGCCATCGCTCGCATTGATCAATCCAGCTCGAGGCCATTCCGTGGCCGGTCGGACTCCCTGAACACCCAAAAGAGCCAGAATACCCAGAGCTCGACCAGTCTCCAGACGATCTGCACCACGACGAGCAACACTCCCCAGGCTGCGATCCGGCGCGCGGCGTGGAACAACGTCATCAAGAAGGTTGACCACCGTCTGTATGACCTTGAGGTGCCGGTCCCAATCTACGTCGATGTGGTCATGCCCGCCGTTGGTTGGGTAGCGTATTAGGAGCGGTGGGTGCTTCATCCCTTTATATATTGTGCGCCAGGGGCTGATGACCATATCTCTGCAGGTACTGTGGCGACGGCCGCTGATGGGGACGCGACCGAAGAGATCTGGCTAATGGCCGACGCGTAAATGAGGCAATGATGAAGCAATGTATATCTGGGGTGCGACGTACCAAGGGTTAGGGGCATCAGATGTACTATAGAATATGTACCATACCGTGTTTCCGTCTGAGCGATGTTTGTATTTCAAAATGTCTGTACACCCATACTTCAGCTTGCATGTTTCAAAAACGGGGTGCGGAATTGCGACCAGCGATAGCCATCGCAATTCGGTGCATGCTTGCCTGCGACCTGGTCGCCCATCCGAGAGATTTAAGGGTGATCCCGTGACACATGTTCAGCCACACCGATCCGTAGACGCCGACGTGAACAAGGTCGTCGTCGGCCTCTCGCCTTGTTCTTGTCTTCCAAGCATCGTCCGGAAAGGAGGGTCAGAATAATGATCCCGGTCGTATAAAAGGCAGCCTCACCGTCGCGCTTCCGATGCATCCCCCACTGATAGTACGCCTAGCCTCGAAGCTGGGGGGCTGAACCTATCTTACAAGCACACCACCACAACAGTCATTCATGTTACACTCCCAAGCCCAGGTCTTGCTGATGGATTCTCCCGTAGCCGAGGGTACAAACCTTCCATCGACCCAAATAACGCGCATCATCCTTGCTCAGTGCTGACCACGGTCGGTACCAGCGAATGTCAGGATCACCCTTCTGATGCCCTAACCGCCTGTGCCTTAGACCATCTCAAGCCGACAGCTGCAGATCCATCTCACCGCACATTCTACATAGAAAGGTGTGTCCGCAGATTTCCTCGTTGGAGGCAATCGCGACGAACTATCCGTCGAAGTATCGAAAGGACGGGCTACGATGTATACCGATGGTATCTTGCGAAAGCTGCACGTTAATTCATACATCCACTGTTGGCTTTTTGACATTTGGACTCACATGCGTTCTTAGCAGACGCGGCGAATGCTGAACACTAGCAGTGGCTCAGAGCACTGCCTGCCGGTCAGTGTTATGGTCATCTTAGCGGGCGCTCGTCCGGTGGTGAAGGGCCGCAAGCTCTGCGAATAGGTGACCAGTAGATTCCCTACAAGACCGGACTAATTTGGTGAGACGTTCCACGGAGATGTAGATTTGAGCGACCACTTACGGAGTTCCTAGCATCCTTTCCGACGCATAACCCGTAGCGGAGCCCACATCCAGCTAGGCGGTAGGGGCCTAGCCTGCCAAGGGGCCAAAAGGCTGACCGCGATACCTTCGTGAGTCAACCTTCCGTCTACTTTAAATCATTGTGGCTGGAGAAGGCTTTGCGATGCTCTCGCGATCGTTCCTCAGATGCCGCTCGATGCGTTCATGCAAAGCCGCCGTGCGTGAGCTACGCTTGTAGGCTCTAGGAGCCCGATGACAACCCTTTTCGCGACATGGGCTCACTGCGATGGTGTCGATCTACTTGGAGGCCGTGGGCGGGCTGCGACTGTTCCTGCTACGTGCCGATTTTGCAAGCATTCATCGAGTGCGTAGATGAGGGAATGCTGCAAGCTTGGCCTTGGAAAAGATATGACTGGGGAGAAGAGCGACAGTGAAAGGGAGCCTAGCGAAATTTTCAGGAGGAAGAGCAGGCACTCGCCGTTGCTCGAGCCAGTGCAATCTGCTGGCGGAGTAGACCCCCGGACACGCTCGAGCGCGTGAGGCGCGTGTAGTCTTTCGTATTGAATGGCTCCCGTCTCCGACGACACGCACACGACACACGGAAACTGACCCTAGGAAAGTTCAAGCTGGTATATGTATGGGGGCCGGGAACGTAAATGAGATATGAACGTTCAGCATGTGCTTGGGCAGCGTGATCGAGCAATGAGCTGTGTCACATCCACGTCACTGGCAAGCGCTTAGTGCGTTCTACTCAGCTCGCGTTCGACCATGCACTATCTCAACGCTCATCCAGACTCGACTGGCCCTGGTTAACCTTGTCTACTATCGCGAACTCACTTGTCAAGACCTTCGTATCACGATGACACATCCAATTCCTCTTCGAGATTAGCTGCCAGTGGTCACTTAGTACTGCTAGCGCTACAGCGCTGTCTATTACGAGCCAACAAGCAAGCGTCGTGATATATGTAACAGTTGTTCTAGGTAAGGATAGTCCAAGGATCACAGAACAACACATGAAGGCGCATCCTGGATGCACAGACTCTGTGAACCCAGCCGACAACTGGACGGCACCTGCACGGTCTTGCAGTCAGGAAGGGGTACCACATGGCAGGGGGAACATCCTGGTTCGCAACTCCATGGATCATCCGTCCGTCCGGTGACCCTTTCGCGAGGTCGAACATGCGCGCCTCGTCCGGCCTCCCGACGTCTGGAGGGTGCTAGGTGTGCCTGATATAGTCCCTACGAACACCAGAAGTGATGCAACGCGATACGCGACGGCCTTCCTTCTATCCCAGTTACTATCGCGCCCATCTGGCAGAGATGGTCTTCGTTCGTTGGCAAGCCCTTTCGGGTGCGAGATGGCCCGACTGTACCTCTCGAGCGCAATCATCCAGCTCTTCCACGTGCGTGCTGAAGCCCGACTGCGGCATACTATGAATGCGACGGGCGCTTGATAGTATGACAATGATATGGAGGTGCACAAATGAAAGTGGTACGGCTCGCACAGACGTCATTTCCACTCGAAGAATGTCTCACGTTCATCTCCAGTAGACAGGATGTTCGGGCAATGCTCGCTGCGATGAACGGTCCTACGAATTGTCTGGACAGCCTCTTGTAAAGTGAGAATAATTGCGCTATTAAGAGGATATGAGCTCACTGCACTCTAGTTAGAGGTCTATCGTGTGCAACGATAATGTGTCAACTCATATACTGGCCCTGTAGATTGCCAACTCATCAGAGTTGCGTGCTCCACCTCCTCCCGAAGGTGCCCGGGGCTACCTGTCAGCTCCGATTTAACTCCTCGCCTCGAGGACATTTTCGCCACTCTATTCGCTTCCTCAGACGCGGCACTCCACTAAGTATAGCACCGACGCTGTGATTCTGGTGGGAACAGCTAGCCTCCTCGACCACGACGGCGCTTCCTGCCCGACGAGATACCTCGGCGAGACACCTTTATCAACAGCTGCACAACTCGCGACGTCCTGGTATGTCAGTTTCTCCTTATATTCATCCCCGTAGCGTCCATCCTCGTATCTGTCCGTCAGGCCATGACACACAGGCGCCCACTTCCAGTGTAATGCGTGTCCTATGATTCGCTACCGCGCCGACAGACTGTCGTCCGTCGTTCGAATGCAGTGTCTCGTCGATTGGGCTCGTAGCCTCAGGCCGCATCCGCTGCGTCGTGCGTTGCCCTTCCCACGAGAGATGCGCGACAACGTCAGCCTGGCAACATCTCGTCATGCTCGCGCCGACGCCGCTGATCGTGTGCATCTACAGCGCTTCGCCGTTAAATATAGCCACGCGCGCGCCGGGCCCTTTCTTCTCGGGCTGAGCAGGGCGACGTATAAGTATGCCTTGCTCTGCGCACGATCTCTGCTGCATCCCAACGCCACCTCCGGCCGCCGTTCGACGCAGGCCACCCGCAATCCACGAGTAGACCCGGCTCGACATCCGATTCCGGGCACGGGCAAGGTCAACTCTGGTCAGCTGCCGTGATCACGCTGTCACGCCTCGAGTGATCACTGATTTCCCGTGCAGCTTGCTTTGCAAGCCAACATCCCCGTATAAGCTCCGTGAAGTGTATACCGTGGAGGCCCGTAGCCGAGAAAGCACCATTCCAGCGGGTTGTTGGTCCACCTGCCCAGGGCTCAGGCACCGCGACACTCTCGTACCTGCGTTTGTCAGTGCCTGGCTGTGCTGCGCATTCAATCGTCACTTCTCGCCCAGAAGCAGACGGAGACCGGCATACAGTTGTTGGCGGTTGGTAGGTACGCAGAATCAGCCCAGAGGTACTGAACCTTATGCTGACGACCAACTGTTTCTCCACGATGATTTCTCAGGCTTTTGACTATCGGTGCTGTACGTTGCGTCCGCATCTTCGCGGGCTGCTGGTTTATAAAGAGCAGGCGCACCTAGCATATAAGAACCTTAATTGCACACCATCCTTCAAGTGATTACACAACCAATTCACGATCCACGTAAGTGGCATTGCATACACTAAGGCTTGGCAAATGACAGTTGCCTGGCTCTACAGCGTACTGATCAATCCAGCAACCTCCTGACCTTCGATCATGGGCCTAAAATCCCCTGCGAAGATGTTCAAGCGTCTCGCCCGTGCACTGAAGCCAAAGCATAAAGGCTCTGCTCCCGTGCCACAAACCATGCCGACTCCCGCACTCCAGAAGCGAATGGCGCAGCTCCCAGAGCTCCCTCTCGACGTATACGAGCTGATCATCGACTTCGTCTGGCCTGACCGCGAGGCGCTCCTCGCGTGTGCTCTGACCTGCCGCGCTTGGTACGCGCGCAGCCGCTCCAACCTCTTCTACCGCGTTGAGCTCTACAATCTCAACCAGCTCTCGCAATTTAGCGCACAACTCGCCGCGGACAAACGCATCGGGCACGCGCTGCGTGAGCTCTACGTCACGCCGTACCACGCACAGTCGCAGCTGCTCGGCGAGTTCCCGTTCGCGCTCGCGGGGCAGCTCCCCGCTGTCTCGCGACTGCGTATCGACATCCGACGGGATTTCTATCCGTACATCCACCCAGAGTTCTACTCCTCCCTGTCGCGCTTCGCCAGCGTGACGACCCTCGAGCTGTGGCGCGTGCAGTTCCCGACGCTTGGTGACTTCGCAGCGTTGGTATGTGCGCTACCGGGCCTATGCAGTTTGGCGTGCTGGCGGGTGGACTGGGTGAAGAAGACATACGATTCCCGGGCGCTGCGGGACTGCAAACAGTGCTTGAAACTGCATTCGTTGGAGCTGCGCGATATGGACTGGTCGGAGGCGTTCGCGGATTGGCTCTTCATGGCGGTGACAGTGCAGGATCTCCGGAGCATCTCTGTGTTGGGAGTGGACACCAAGGACGTCGAGTATATCGAACACCTCTTGGAGGCCGCCGGGCCGTCCGTGCGGTCCCTTGACATCGGAATAACACCCCGCCGCTCCGCGAGGCCGCGAACAAAGACCATGTCAGAGTGGGAAGGCGATGTCGGTAGGTGTCCAAGGCAAATCATGCGCATATAGTCGTGCTGATGTTGCCGCCTCGCAGGTACCTACCCGCGGCTTGTACACAATACGTCCCTGACCGCGCTCGGTCTCCATCTCGACCAGAAGGGCGACTGGGTCCCGGGGCTCCTATCTCAGTCGAGCTTCCCCGCCATCCGCGAGATCACTGTGCACCTTCCGCGGCTTCGCAAGCCAACGAAGGTCAAGCATATGCGCCTCGACGCGCTCGATAGTGTCCTCGCGCAGCCCCAGTTCGCCGGCGTCCGCCGCCTCGTCGTCGAGTGTGATGGGGGCGCGGACACTGCGGTGCACATGGACGGCTACAAGACGGAGGTGTCGTCGAGGCTCCCACTGTCGTGCGGCCGCGGCTTCGTGTCCATCCGCCCGCGCAAAATGCCAGAGCTGATGTCACCCCCCAGACCGGCTGTGACGAAGTCGAAGTCGGAACCGAAGCCCGAGCTCTGGGACCCGTATTGAGACTGTTGTATGAGTAGGCTATGTGACGCAGGACAGGTTGAACACTAGGCTGCTTGGACCTTTCGTGCATTGGACTCGGAACATTGAGCAGACATTATCATACACTGGATAAACACGGACTAGAGGACACTCGGATGCCAAATGTAACGACTAGCATGATGTACTACTCCAACCACTGATAAATCATGAGCGATCTTTGCCGACCCAGTTGTATAGTCCCGGCGGTGACGAAGCCTTAGTGCGCAATGTCCTTTGGTTTAACATGTAGAGGACGTTATAATGGTAATCTCGCTGGGAGATAACCGAGATACTTCACGTGGTGTTGTGCAGACAATCTGGGCCCGACTCGGAATCGATGTACTACGGCTTGCCACCTACTCCGTTTCCCAGGAGTAACGCCCTGTAACGCCCCCTCCTCCCACTGCTCTCATCTTGCTGTAGCTCTCACAAAGTATAGCAGACTGTCATAGGAAAAGGCCAAGAAGGGTGCTGTACGTCGCATTCGCATCTTCGCCAGCTGCTGGTTTATAAAGAGTAGGCGAACCTAGCATATACTAAGAACATTGATTGCACACCATCCTTCAAGTGATTACATAGCTAATCCACCGTGACGGTCCATGCAAGTAGCATTGCATACACCAAGGCTTGGCAATTGACAGTCACCCTACAGCATACTGATTCATCCAACAACTTCCTGACCTTCGATCATGGGCCTAAAATCCCCTACGAAACTGTTCAAGCGTCTCGTCCGTGCACTGAAGCCAAAGCATAAAGGCTCTGCTCCCGTGCCACAAACCATGCCGACTCCCGCACTCCAGAAGCGAGTGGCGCAGCTCCCAGAGCTCCCTCTCGACGTATACGAGCTGATCATCGACTTCGTCTGGCCTGACCGCGAGGCGCTCCTCGCGTGTGCTCTGACCTGCCGCGCTTGGTACGCGCGCAGCCGTTCCAACCTCTTCTACCGCGTTGAGCTCTACAATCTCAACCAGCTCTCCCAATATAGTGCACAGCTTGCCGCGGACAAGCGCATTGGGCACGCGCTGCGTGAGCTCTACGTCACGCCGTACCACGCACAGTCGCAGCTGCTCGGCGAGTTCCCGTTTGCGCTCGCGGGGCAGCTCCCCGCGGTCTCGCGACTGCGCATCGACATCCGATGGGATGGTTTTTCCTGCGCCTGCCCTGGCTTCTACACTGCCCTTTCGCACTTTGCCAGTGTGACGACCCTCGAGCTGTGGCACGTGCAGTTCTCGGCGCTGGGTGACTTCGCAGCGCTGGTTTATGCCTTGCCTAGCTTGCACAGCCTCGCATGCTGGGGAGTGAACTGGCCATGGGTGGAGAACACATCCGACGCTGGGGCGCTGCGGGACCGCAAGCAGTGTTTGAGATTGAAATCACTGGTGCTATGCGGCATGGACTTGTCGAAGCCATTGACGGATTGGCTCTTGATGGCGGTGAGAGTGCAGGAATTGCAGAGCATCTCTCTATTGGGGGTGGACAGCGACGCTACCGATTACATCGAAAATATACTGGAGGCATGTGGGGCCTCTCTACGAAGCCTCGATATCCATCTCGAATTCTTGCAATGGGTCGCGCGGGGGCCCATTGCCAAGGGTCACCCCTTGATGATGCCGCGAACAGAGACTACACCATGGTGGGAGTACGAAGCTGGCAAGTGTCTATTGCTATCCCTACGCATATAGTCAAGTTGATGCTGCTCCCTCGCAGGCCAGTACCCGCGACTGGTGCACAATACATCGCTTACCACTCTTGGCCTCCACCTGGACGCAAGAAGGGACTGGGCCCCCGCGCTGTTATTTCATTCATGCTTCCCTGCCATACAAGAGATCGTACTGCACCTACCGAGGCTGTGCAAACCAACGGAGGTGGAGTGCACTCCCCTCGATGCGCTCGACAGTGTCCTTGCAGAGCCTCAGTTCTCTGGCCTTCGTCGTCTCATCGTAGAATGTGATTCGGGTGCGGACACTCTGAAACATATGGATAGGTACAAGGCCGAGGTCTCGTCGAGGCTTCCGCTGTCGTGTGGACGCGGCCTCGTGTCCATCTGCCCGCGCAAATCCCCTGAGCCGATTTCGCCCCCTCGGCAGGTTGTGACGAAGTCGAAGTCAGAAACGAAGCACAAGCTTCGGCCGCAGTGGTACCCGTTTTGAGATTGTTGTATGTGTAGGTCATGTGACGTAGGTCATTCTGAACACTAGGTCAGTGCTTGGACCTTTCGCGCATTGGACTCTGAACATTGAGCAGACATTATCATGCACTGGATAAACACGGACTAGAGGACACCTGGATGCTACATGTGGCGGCTAGCATGATGTACTGACCATTGATCAATCATGAGCACCCCGCCGACGACTCCGCACGCAGCCCGCAGACCACAGTTTGCCCCAACAAGATGATGCCCCAGTTCGCAGCGAAGCTGCACCGATGGCGGCCGGTCGCACACGTCAATAGTGTCACTCCTGGGGTGCAGGCTCATCCGCCTTCAAGCTCTCTGTATATGCTGACTATGGACGGTTCTGACGCGGTAGGTGCCTCCCGGGCGGGAGTCCATTTCCTCTCAGACACACTGTACTTTACCGAGCTCCTGTAGATACAAACTTCCCTTCGCCACCTCTGTCTCTACCCATACTACTATACCCATAGTCCCTGCCTCAGCAGTGGGCGTATACTCCGCATGACCGCGACAGGCCCGTACGATATCTCCCCCTCGCTTGTGTCACGTCTACGTAGGGCTCTGCCCCCGAGGACGTTGAAGGGAATAGGCAAAAATCAGGAGCGACCTTTCCTGTCCCGGAGGGATGACGGGACTTCACGCAATATCCTTTGGTTTAACATTAGTGGAGTGTATTATGGTGGTATTTCAACTTGAAGATGCTTCACGTGGTGTTGTGCGGGCGATGTGGATCTCGGCCCGAGTCGATGTACGGCTTGACCGTGACTACTACTGAGTTTCCCAGAAGTAAGGCCTCCTCCTCTCGCTGTTTTTGTGTTGCTGTCGCTCCCACAAAGAATATTGGATTATCAGAGGAAAAGTTCCAGAAGACTTGTATATCGATACGCAGCAGCGGTGTAGCGATCACCGTGACTGGCCTGCCTTGAAGCTGGTTGCTGCTCGTTGACAGACCGGGCATATACTTGGATAGCACAACACACTACGAGAGTCCATTGGAGGCTTGGTGAGGACTGTGTCTGGAGTACTTCTGCGGTAACCTGAAGGGAAGGTCAAGTGCGTACGTCTTCCCGAGCTGTCATCGAACAATCGCCTACTTGAGAACAGGTCGATCCACGCCTAAGAGATCGCGATGAGTCTCAGGCGGTATACCAAGGGGGTAGATGGGACTATACCCGTCCAAGCGCTGTTATATGAGGATGAAGAACTGCTCGTATCTCAGGACAACATCGGAATATACGACGGGTGAGCATCATCCTCAATCGAATGCACTATGGCGACCCGCAGCCTCCCTTCGTCTCCTGATGCTCTGCGTAGAGCACCATGTTGACATCACCACCCGTCTTCTCTCTCTCAGCGCGGAGAAGTCGGCCCCTCACCAGTCTGGCACAGCGCACGCGACAACACATCGGCTGTTCTACATCGACGCTACGCACCCGGAGACGCATTCGTTTGCGATGGACCTCTCACACGTAGCGCGGACGGAGCACTACGCCGGTCTCTTCACAAGCTCTCCGAAAGTCACGCTATACCTCCATCCGATCGACACACCCGCCTCCCCGGTAGTCGCGCCGTCAAGTATTTCTACCCCACAGGATGACCCTGCATTCCAATCGTGGACGTGCGATGTATGCAATTACCGCAACCCCCCTGGTCTCAGCCCAGCGGCCTCCCGTATATGCGGCCTCTGTGGTGTGCCGCGTTCCGATGGGCTCTCTACCTCAGAAGGAGCCCCCTCCTCGACCGCGAGTCTCTCCTCTTCCTTACCATCTTCATCCATACACCTCGCGCATGCCACCACGTCTTCCTCGTCCTCTCCAAGACCGGCGAGCCCACCGCGAGGGCCCAACGACGAGGTTGCATGTCCCGTGTGCACCTTCCTCAACCATCCCGCATTGACGATGTGCGAGATGTGCGGCACGCCATTGCCAAAGCGCGTCGCGCCCCCACGCGCCGCTCAGCAGATCCACGCAAAGTCGGCCCCTGCGTCCCGCCCGACGTCGCCACCGCCAGAGGCGAACGGACCAGACCCGCGGATGATCAGGCTGAGCTTCCGCAAAGGTGGTGACAAGCCTTTCTATGCTGTGCTCCGCAGGAGCTTGCTGGGGAAGGGCTGGGAGGTGCGTCTGCTCTCGTTGTTTCAAGCCATCCCCACGTGTCTTACTCCACGTAGTTGAAGAGTACGAGGCCGACAGCACCGTCGCATTCACGTAACAAGTCTGCACCAGGCCCGACGACTGGGCTCTCCGGGATAAGTAAACTGTCGTTCGCCCTGTCCGTATGCCCCCGGCTGATAACCCCCTTTCCCCTTAGATGGTATTTTGCGCACCGTGGAGACAACTGCCGCGAGCACGCAGACCGATATGGAGGACGCGTTGAAAGACTTCGAGGCGCTCACGGTCAAATGGCGCGACATGGTCAAGCTCGCACAGGACCTGAACGAACGGCTCACTGCCTCCTCCACAACCGCACCTACCGCGCCTACCACCACCTTCGGCGGGAGCGCCGCGGTTATGACGACGCAGGCGGTCGAGCCCGAGGAGGCGACGTTCATTCGCTCTTCGCTAGCGCAACTCGGGCTCCAGATGGCCAATGCTCCCGTTACGCTCGACATGGTCCGCGACGAGCGCCGCTGGATTGACGAGCTAGCGCGTGAGCTCGCCGGTGTTCTCCAGGGGGCCGGCGGGAAGGAGAGTCACGAGGGCCTCATGCGCCGACGCGGGGTCGTCGGGCTGGACGAGGTGTGGGGCGGTTGGAACCGTGCGCGCGGCGTCGGTGCGTAGCAATCTCATTCTTCTCGCCCATGGAGAGCGTGCTGACGTCGGTCCGGGGTGTCCCGCTAAATAGCACTCATCCCGCCGTCAACGCTCCTTCAGGTCGTCCCACAGCTCCCGCAATACACCGACCCCCCGATCCGCATGCGCACCTTCGCTGGCTCCGGTCTATCGGTCTTGCACACGCCGCCATACACGCGCGCGGCGTTTGCGGCGCGCGTTGTCGGAGCGCTGTCACTAGGTGCGTATGTCTGTCGTACAGTATTGTTCCGTGCTACATCAGCGTCCGTCGCAGCCGGCCCGCAGACCGTCGTCCAGATCGCGCGCGAGGAGGCGCTGCCCATCGGGCTTACACAGGAAATGGTGAACGAGGTAGAGGAGGACGGCGAGATCTGCCGGGACGAAGGAGGCGCGGGCGTGAATGTATCCGCCGGCCTCGCAGGTAGTGGCTGGGCGAGTATAGGCGGTGGCGAGGTCCGGCTTTGGGTGAACATCTTCCGCGGATACGTATGGGACGGGCAGACTCCATGACGACGTCAGCAGGCTAGGGATTAAAGAGCTGTATTGAATGCACCAACCACTGTATTGTAGCTACATGAACAACTAGAGGAGTCCAGCAATGCAGTCGATGCGAAGAGCAGTGCACATGCATCTGACTAGTAAACAGACCGATAGCAGTAAGTAGTAGATATACGGTACAACGGCCACCAATATACGACAGCTATGTACGGGACAGTACTCAAAAGAACAAACCGCGTCTGGCGCAGATAATTAGGCGAAGTAGTACGTAGGTTTGCGTGCAGGATGGTACACGCGAAATATTTTTGCAAGACAGGACAGGGGGAGGTGAGGAAATAACGACAGCGATTACTGTATAGATACAATCGAGGAGATCCAGAACGTGGAGACTTATGCGAGCGAGATGGAGCATTAGCGACTGGTGAGTAGAATAAATTAAGTCTGCGTTGTAATGCGAGATTATGGTCCACTCGTTCACATGAGGACCTGCTGAGGGTCACCATGTGCGAATGCTGTTGCGTATGATGCATCTGAGACCGGGCCTTGCTGAGGATGGTGCGAATAATTGCCTTGCTGCTCGGGAAGCCCATAGAGACCGTACATCGAGACCTGCTGACCCGCGTCCTCAGCAGGCAGCATGTTCACGAGCTCATACTCGTTCCCCGCGGTGGTCGCATACTGCATCGGGGAGTCCGTCCGGAACGGCGCGGTATATGCGCCCGCGAGCATCGGGTCCATGTCCGGCTGTTGCTGTTGCTGTTGCTGCTGTTGCTGGAGCGTCATCATCTGGCGCATCTGGTCCTGTAGCTCTCCACCCGAGCTCGAACCGGGGCGCGAATGACCCCGGCTGAGGCTTGCCATGGGCGCGGCACCAGTGTAGCCCAACGGAACCGTAGCCGCCATTGGGCTTGACTCCGCGGAATACGCATGGGCGTACGGGTGGTACGAGCGCCCGACGGGCACACCATGGTCGGACGCCACACTATATGGGCGGCGAATGTTCTCCCCAAAGCGCGCGGGCGTGACGCTGCGGTGACGGCGGATAGGACCCGGGCCGCCCACGTCGAGCTCAGGCGGGTAGAGCACCGCGTGGTCGAAGGTCGCCCGGTGCGATGGTGCGGAGAGCGAGAGGCCGTAGTCACCGCTGACGCCGAAAGTGGGCGGCGACATGCGCATGGGGTGGCCACCGTTGTACGACATGCTTGAGTGTGGCCGGACGGTCGCCCATTGCGCGTTCGGCGACCCATCGGTCTGAAGGTAGTTGCCTTGCTCAGGAGAGGGATTCAGCGTCTGTGAGGAATAGAAACCGTCTTGCATGTCTTCCGGAGGACCAACAACGGGAACGGCCCCAGCAGCCATGACGAGACCCTCCTCGTCGCCCTGCACCTCGTGTACCGGGCCTTGGAGCTCAACCTCGTACAGCTGTGGGTCACCGACGCTCACTTCCTGGTCCATCTCCTCTGGCTCCTGTTCGCCCTCGAGGCCGAGCTCGCCGCCCTCGTCCGCGCGCGCGTGCGTCCGGACATGCTGTGCGAGGTTGTCCGAGCGCGAAAATCGCTTCTGGCAGCGATTGCATTCGAATGGCCGCTCCATTGTGTGCGTCCGCAGGTGGCGCCGGAGATGCTCCATGCGCTTGAACATCCGCCCACACGAGAATAACGGACACACGAACGCCTTGGCCCGCTGGCCCCCCTCCGGTAGCATGCCCGGGGCGACCGCACCCTGCCACGGTTCAACGTCCGCGAACGGCGCACCGCTCGTGCTTGGGAACGGCTGGGAGGCCGATCGCGTGTGGTGCGAGAACTCCGCGTTCGGGAACGTGTGCCGCGCCTGAGGAGTGGGCCGGTGCGGTAGGTGCCCGGGGAACGTAGACATCATCGCCTGGCCCTCCAACATCATGGGTGCGTGCAAGTCCTGCGCAAGCGCGGGTTGGGGCATGGTCGCCGCACGAGTGGGATCGATAAACTGCTGTCGGTTCGTCAGAGCGAACTGGGCCTCGAGCGCGCGGCGCTGCCGCTCCTTCAGTGAAGCAACGAGGTCCGGGTTGCTCTGCCCATCGAAGTCGCCGCGCGCCTGCGCCATGAAAAGCTCGCCTGCGCTCATCCGTGTTGCGTCTCTCCCGAAGCGGTCGACATGCGGCTCGCGCATGCGGCCCATGTAGTTGTCCATGCCAAACGCCTCCGGCGTATTCCGCCGCGTACGGTGCAACTTCTTCCGCCGTTGCTTGTACGTCGGAGAACCCTCGAAGAGACTGAACATGGAGAAGAAGGGTGAGGCGGGGCCAAACTTTGCCTTGCCCTTCGACTTGGGTGCCTCGGATTCTGCATCTGAAGGTGCCGACGCACTCGCGGACTCGCCATCCGACTCGCCTGTACCGTTCTCATTACGTGAGGGACCATCGCTTTCACCATCGGAGTCGCTCGATGGCTTGCTGAACTGCTCATATAACGAGCGTTTGGGGTCATACGTGAAAGAAAGCGCAGGCTCGCCGACTACGACAGTAGTAGGTTCCTGACCCATCTTCTCACGCTTGAGATCCCGCTCAAGTGCATCGAGGAAGAGGCGGTCGTGAGGGACAGAGAACCTACAGGCCAAATCAGCATTAACCAAGTTGCCTCGCTCATGCTGAACATACCAATAGAAGACCTTCTGCTTCTTTTGCGTCCGGATGCACTGATACTTGAACAGCAGGTCAAGGAATGGCGACTGTAACGCGTGGTTAGCACCTGCCCATAATGAGAAGTACATGGCATGACGGAGACGGGCAAGGAAAACCACATGACGTGACATAGACATGCCCGATGATGCATCAGTACGTTCAGACACCAGTCCACGTCCGCACGTCACCAAATCCTACATCTACGACGGTGAGGCAGACACGACCACACGGCCATCTGAAAGTACCGGTGGCGGACACCCGTCGATAGACGGCCTGGACAACGCGAGACGACAGCGCATCGCATTAAATTCCATCCGGCAAAATGGGAAGGTTTGGCATCCCTGGAGATACTTGCCGGACTTGTGAGCCGGGAATAGAGCCTCCAGGTATGAGCAGACCCTACTCAGCATCGGCGGGGACCAAGCATGACATCCGACGTCAATGCATCCCTCAAGAAGGGTTGAGCATCAGAAATCCTGCCCATGCAGAGATCGGATCTGAAACGATGGGCAGCACCAGCAGATGAAGATGGATGTGCGGTATGTGCGCGAATGCTGATGAATGACGAGCAATCGTATCTGTCCACGTACGCGTGTACATGCGCGTACTGAGTTCGCCCATATAGCAACCCATCACACCATTGCCCATAGCTGCAGACACGCAATAAATAATAGAATACAAAGTACTGCTCACCTTAGGCTCCTCGAGGCATGCATCCATACCCGGCTTGAGGTTCCGCAGGTCACTGAATACACCCTCCTCGAACTTCTTCATGTTCCGCACAGGCCGACCGAAAGCCTCGAAGCGGAACACGAGTGCACGCACGATGTCGGTTCCGGTGATGTGGTAGAGGCCGCCCCAGAGCACACAGCTGACGTACTCTGAGTTGGGGAGCAGGAACCGGTTGAGCGCCGGGTGCGTACTGCTCGGGTGGCCGATAGGTAGGCCCGCAGCGGCCGCGGCCGCAGTAGCGTGCGGGTCGTCGGTCGACCAGCGTGAGGGCGCAGTAGCAAGGAAGTACTTGAGACGGTCGAGGTGGCCGATGAGCTCGCGCTCCTTGTGCGTGAGCGGGCGGGTGAGACCGCCATGCGGACCCGGCCCGTGGGTCATCGCGTCTGCGATCGAGCCCGTCGCAAGGTCTCCGTGGTCGCGATCTGAGTCCGCGTCATGGGGCAGCTCGAGGTCGTGTGGGCCGAGGGAGTGCAGGGGGTGGGCGGTCTGCTCGTCGGGCTCGGGCGGGTGTGCGCCTGCGGTGGCGGTAGCTATATGGAGCGAGCGCGGGGACGGTTGCTGGGCGTAGGAGGGCTGGAAGGACTCGGTGGTGTGGAGTGCTGCGGGGTGATATGGTGCTGAAGGGTCCATTAGAACGAGTAGTATGCTTCGGACGGGGAAGTGAGCGTGGCCAGGACGGTCGTGATGTGCTATAACTGAGTGACACGCGTTAGCGGGCTTGTGAGAGGATCGATGGGGCGGCTCACATTATGGGTCGTGCTGGCAACACGCGGACATGCAGAAGCAGAGAGTAGGAGAGAGCGCACGAGGGAGGGAGCGAGGAGGAGCGTCGTCAGAAGGCGTGCGTGCAGCGGGAGGGCAAAAGCGTGCACCTGGTGGGCTGGGCGTGCAGCACGGGCGATTATCAGGTGGTCGGTAGAGATATGGGGGCGGTCTGATGTGAAAAAATTAGCCTCTCGCGAGGTGGGGAACGAGGAAAGGAAGGGAGACGATGGTGGCCTTCTTCAAGGTATGCCCCGCGGAGGCGCTCCGGTGCGGACGCTGCCCGTGCGCGTCTCCGTCACACCCCAGTCACAGTGACCACCTGTGACACCCCCCGCCGCCGCCGTCACCCTCGCTGAGCACTCAGGACTCGCACCGCCTCTGCCCAGCTCTGTCCTCGCAAGCCCACGTCGACGGGCCCCTCGACGCCCTCCGTGCTCCCGCTGCACAGGCACAGGGCCAAGGCCCACCCTCCTCTCGCGCTCTCAGCCCGACATCAACACCCATCACACAGCCATACGCCAGCCGGCGTCTGTCGCCACAGCATTACCACCCAGCACGCCGTCGCCCTCTCATCATTCCCCTCTCTCGGCTCACCCATCCTCGCACACAGGCCCCCTCCGGACCGTCGGACTCGCACCACCGCCGGCCGCACATTGTACGGTCCAGGTGGAACGCGGCGACGACGCAGAAATGCACGGGCAGGGTGGCCTTCGTACACCACGGCCCGTCCCCGCAGGAATCGAATCAGTGATATTTCCGCCGCCATCTTCAGGTTCAACCTTCAACTGTTGACCGCGAACGACCGACCCTCGTTCCCTCCGCTCCCGGAATGATCTGCGTCTTCCACTTCCGGCCTTCTGCGCAGCACGTCTACGGACGGACGGCGCCACCCGTGCTGCCGCCAAGTGGCACGCCCGATAATTCACTTCTGCCCAACAGTCGCCAGATGACAGCGGGGTACGGTGGCCTTCGCAGCGCCTACACGGGCATTGCATGCAGTTCGGTCTCTGACTATTTTTGAATACTTCTTGAGACCTTTATGGCCACGAGTGGAATCTGGTGTGTTCGTCTCAATTGTGCGTGCCATGCTCATCATATCTCCAATCTCGCAAGGGCAATCACAAGGCGGTCGTGACAGAAAAACCAAAGTGCAATATATGCTTGGTCTGTGTGCCTTTCGCAGTAAAGTGGCACTGATTCGTGGATCAGACTGAGTGGCAGTCAGTCCCATCGTGCAGAAGGATACCTTGTAAAATACCCCCGGATCGCATCGCAGGAAGTGGACAGCCATACCTGTTTCCCATCGGCGACTTCAGCTAGAGATTTTAGCACGATGGGCCACGCGTGCCTCGACGAGCATTCCCCCACCTGGCAGGCCAAATGCAGCGTGTCCACAGCTCCGGGTCGGGTGATCTCTTGTTCTCCTCAGATGGCAACTCTGGCAAGCATCGCCCGCCCGAATCTAACGCGTGGCTCTCGCGTGGCATGCCCCGCTGCGAGCGAACGTCGCGAAGGCCACGTCGGCTAACGCCTCGACGCCTTCGCCGCTGATCCCAATCGTACTCAACGCCGCCCGCCCCGTCGCAGGCACAAGTTGAGCCCACCGCCACGCCACTGCGCTGGGGACCCGTGGACGCTCCTCGCGTGCTTGCATGGTCAATACACAGGCGCACGCTAGAGGCCGCCCTGGCGCCAGACTTTCATCCGATATCAGCTAACCTTGCCGCAGCGCGTCTCTGTTGACGCGTGCCATGCCCTAACGGGCAGCACGATCGGCGCACCTCAGGAAGCAAGCCTGGTGTTCGCATCTTCGAGCTGTGCGGCTCAAAAAAAAAACAGTCTCGGCGCAACTCATCGTCCCGACTTCCGCTCCCGTTGGCCGGTCGGTGCGCAACCCTCGATCCCCCTTTCCCCAAAGCCCCGCGCTATCATGATAATTGATGTTGCCTTATTTGCTGCTAGATCCCCGGAGGAGCCGAGGAACCCGAATGCATCGGTCTCGTATGCGTCGCGCCTGCGTTGTCCCGTGTCCACTCACCCTAGACCTGCGTATCTACTCTACCACCTACTATCGCTCCATGCTGCGATCCACATCAGCATCAGCGGGCCTTCGAACACCATTACGTGAGCTCCCTACGATGTTGTCGCTCCGATCCTCACTGTCAACCGCACACCGTCACGGGCGACCGATGCTTGAGCACTCGTGCCAGAAAGCGCTGGTCGAGCCGCCAGGGGCGAACCAAGATCACCATCCCTCCTGGTGGCCACTTTTATGTGGTGGGCTTCAAGCACATGTGTTGGCTGAACGATCAGAATCAGAACCTCTAGCTCTCATGCCGAACTTAACACCCTACACCGCAAGTATCTACACACAAATAGCTGTCTATTCTTGTCAACACCACTTGATTCACCACTCGGCGACAACACGGTTCGGCCCCGTGCTCTGAGCCACCCGAGACCCCGCCCGCTGCCCGACCCACATCAGCACGGAACGGGCCACGTCTGGCCGCGGCTCCCCGGTGCACCCCCGGTGCCCACCCACGGCAGATGTATGGCCGAACTGCGCGTCACTGCGAGCGCACGCGGCGCCATCGAATTCAAACTAGCAAGCCTAGTACGCACTGGCACATATTATCTACATTATATGCATGACGCCACCAACGCGCCAGTGGCACCAACGATCCCCATTCGCGCAAGTTGATATTAGTCCATCACGCGCGAACCGGTTCCGAGATAGGTTTTTTGTGGTACGGACGGTAATGTTATTCTGTTCTGGTAGCAAATACCAGAGACCGATTGTTCTCGCTCCTTGCCATTGTCTGTCGCGAAGTACATGCGTGTCGGCGCTACTAGTACTGTATGTACCGACATCACTGCCATCAGATCTTTAGACCCGCGGTCGATCTGGCGGGCGCGTCACTACCAACGACCAAATACTGTTAGCCTGCCATGCATCGTGACCGACGAACGCAGTATGCAACTCCGTGCCGAGGCACGGCGCGCACAGCCCGCAATGACTGTGACTGTCAATCGCTAGATGGAGAGCGCAAGGGCGGGAGGTAGAATGCAGCCTGGGCGGCGAGCGATGGCGGAAGATGACCGATGCATTGGTATCTTCATCACGAGCCCAGCGACGCCCCGCCGTTTGTCCTTCTACCTCTCAAGCCTGCCGAGTGTCTGCCGCGCCCGTAGTACTAGTGCCAATGGGACCAAGGCGCTCGGCGCGGAAATGGACCGCGGCGCTCTCGTTCTCAAGCTTGGATTAATTGACGGTGGCCCTGTCAGTCATATAACCTTCCAGGTGGGCCTATGTAGTTCTCTGTCGTGACCAACCAGCAGTTCTGATTAGTTAAGTAACTTGCCAGCCAAGTCGAGGCGCCCAGCCACAAGCCAAGCAGCTCTGCGGCGACGCCGTGCCCAAAGGGCTCCGAGACAGTGCTGAGCGCGATACGATGGTATCGGAGGAAGCTGAGAAGCTGAGAAGTCGCGAACCAAGGCCCGCAGCGGTGGCGAAGCCTTGGGCCCTGTCATGGGAGATTCCCTCCTACGTGTCGGCATCTCGACAACTCTCGAGACGGCGAGGCCAAAAAGTGGCGCGAAGGTTACTCGATGCTTCAGCCAGAGGTTTCACCCGGCGGCTCTGTGCGGTAAGTATCTTCTGTTCATTCGATTTGCATTGATCACATTGTTGTTAGAGCAGCAGCATTTAAAAAACCCTTCTTGACGCTTCATGAGAGTGCGTATGTCCGTTCTCACCTTGTCACTTCGTTTCCGTGTCAGTTGACCTACTTAAAGCACCATAGACTCCGTCGGCGCAACCAAGGTACGGCACATACTAGGCCTGAGCGCTTCCACGCACGGGAGGAGTACTTTGCTTCCGAGCGAATAACACTGTGCACATTGGTAGCCCTCGTAGCAGCAGGCGACCAAGCACCGAATCACTACCTGCGTCTACCATGCCATGCTACATCTCACGGGCACGGCCGAACCTTGTGCCTGCATGTGTCCCAGTCTCCGCTGCGTCGCGACCCGCCGGTCGGATCTGCCAGCTGGGGTGAGGAGACGATGCCATGGATCCACTGCCTTGGGCTCGGTCTCGGCGCGCTGCTGCAGATTATCATTCATGCCAGAGTGCGGATTCAAAGGATCAGCACTGCCCCACGCGGAGCAACGTCGACAGCTCCATCGACAGAAAAGATGGGATCGGAGACTCGAACGCCACAACGGAGGCCTAGGACTCCTGACGGCTGTCCATCACCGTGTACGTCCGGCGGTATGGCGCTGGCCATCCAGCATGGGAGCAAGCCTGTGGCGGCGTATCACTATACCTCTACAATGGGGAGCAGTCGGTGGCGTATGTCAGTCCAGAGCAGTGTGTCTTGTCGACTCAGGCGACGATCACGATAGCGAGTGCGTGGTGGTGATGCTTTGCGCTGACCACACTAGACATGACTTCACCGATTATGTGGTAGGACGATCGTGATACTGGCTCCGGAAATCACGACCTGTCTGACCTGTCCTTTGTCGATGGACGTCATGATTCAATTCATCTCTTCCACCACCCGTCAGGTCTCACCTCGCACATCTGACGCCTAACACAAGCTGATGACTACCGCAAGCCCGTTGGGATATAACGAAGCGTGGATCTTGATGTATGCCCATGCGGGGTAATGGTGAGCTCGTGTTGTTCCTCATAGACATACTGATTCGTCCATGAAAGGTCGTTGTACACGTGGGCCTTCGCGGCGAGCTATCGAGACTGACCTTGCAGGCAGCTCAGCTCAGCTAGTCCCCGGCCCATGAGAGACAACTCGACGTGCGCACACAAGAGCCAGAAGTAATGGATAAACCAATGACACAGATAGCGACCCTGACAGAACGTTGTGCGTGTCAATAACAACCGGATCAAGAGCTTGAACCTTACAGACACGTGCTCAACAGAATTCAATCCGCAGGAACAGAGAGGTACATTCGACGTCGAACTCCATACATACTGGCCTTTGTAGTACGGAAGTTTACGATCACCGGCCGCAGTTTTTTCTGATCTGTTTTTCTTCTCCTATCCATCTCAACCGCCCTTGAGGATAACACTGGACCCGTCGAGTCCGTCGGTACACAGTCGTATGACAACAATGTAACTGCAGTAAGTGTGAGTATCTAATTATGTGCCTTACTGACGAGCCTGAGGTCAATCTGGCGACGCTGCACACAGCCGTTGCATATTGCATTGCCGAAGAAGCCGGAGAAATCTTTAGCTAGTGGTTGAATGACTCGGACGCAAAAACAGTGGTTGAACCGTCATCTACTCCTGAAACATGTGGCTTGTTCGGCGCGCTGGTTCCTGGCGGTGCAACATGTACTCAGTACATCACACTTGTCATTGTACGCGATTGGCCGTAGGGTCGTCACTGACGGGAAGATTAACTCCCTCGCTGCATAGATGCGGCTTGATGAAGGAACCACTAGGATGGATCCAGGCATGTTTCTTTGACATGTGCCAGAGTATAGTATCTTCATGTTGTTCTTATTCCTGCTTCCCCAGATGAATTTGGCCGGTAAACTTAGTGACCTGCGGTGGGCAGCACGTTCACAATTGTCGATTTGTAAGACACACATTCGAAGCACTGCCATCATTGTCGTCGGATCCGCTAGCTCAACTTATCCTCAACCTGCAGGCGATCCGGAACCAAGCGAGGCAGTATCTCAGTGGTATACTCAGTGGTATACAACTTGAATGTGTCCCGCTGTCCCGGGCGTATTAGGCCTGCGGTTATGGTACCTGTGAACCACGAATATCATACAAATGTGCAATAGACTAAAGAATGTGTGACGGGAGAGGAAGCCTGTTGTCTACAACTACAACGACAATCTTGAAGGTCCTGCGATAAACTCCGGGCGTGACTGATCCAACGTCTGTGCTGGTGGATGCTCTAGACTAGACGAGCCTTGAACCGAATCCTCAGAGGGAATCAAGTATTCTACGTCTTCGACAAGGTGAGGGAAGAATATGGCCAACATATCGTCCGTCCTACCAATTGGCATGTTAGCTATCTGTCACCTGCACACTCGAATATGGCAACGCACTTGAAAACGAAGTCACCCTTCTGTGCCTTCTTCTTCATGGGCGAGTCTATGTTATTCTCGGGCTCCAACGAAAAGGCCGATGCATCTAGCGTGCCAGCTGCGTTCTCCTTGGTATAGAGCGACTGCCCTCGCCGAGCAGCGAGATCCAAAATATTTCTCTCCACTGTGTCTTCAGCGAAGTAGCAGTACACTGTCGAACATGTGAGTAATGGGCTGGGAATACTTCGGTGGCCGTACCTTCTGTCGGCTTGGTCTGCCCCATGCGGTCGATGCGTGCGATTGCTGTCAACAACAATACTTCAGGTCATGCAGCATTCGCTAGGAGAAACCGGTAGCAGACCTTGCAGCTCAAACGCATGATGGACGACACTCTCAACGAGGAAAACACGCGACGCACATGTCACGTTCAAACCCGCATTTTCGCGCTCCCTGAAGGTCGATGGTCAGAACGCGGAACAACTCACTACATTTAGAAAGGAATGATACCCGTGAAGTAGCAAAACAGAAATGTCGGGATCTGACCGGAATCGTGTTGCAGCATGTTGCTTGCCTTTCTGCTGATCGATCCGCAAACAAGATATGCCTATGCCATGCGTCAGGACGTGGCGATAGTCAAACGGTGCAAACACAAACCGTTCCGAGCAAAGGCATGCTGGATAACTGAATAGCGCAGATTGAGCAAAGTCAGGGACTACTGGGGAAAAACACCCACTGAGCAGTGAATCAGCCCAGGCTGAGAACACAATGCTCTTCGCTCCTGGCTCAGCAACCTTGAGGTACAAGAGGTGTCGTACAAGAGTATCAATCTTGCTACCATAACTTCCAATCGATTCCATGGTTTGTATGTCTTCTAGCAAGGAAGTTGGGATACAGTTGTAATCAATGTGACGTAGTGACCGCGGAATGATCTCGCCGCTGCGCAGAATAGGTGGTGCGTTAGTCGCTGGATCGGATTTGGACTTCCGTAACGAGAAGCGTTGAAGCTGATAGGGATTGATCGCAACTCTGCATATCGGACATACTTTCCCTTCGCGGCGCGATATCCACTCCTTCAGGCAAGTCTGGCAACATCACTCAGGAATCAGCGGAAATGATGAACGAAGCGTACCATACCTCGCAGAATACATGCGCACTGAGGGCATACAATTAGGATGATATCGTGGCTAGAAATTCAGAACGCACCATTGTGTAATATAGCCACGAACGAATTCACATCGACATAATACACAACATCGTTCCTCTTCCTCGACCTCTTCTTCATTATGAGACTGGGAAAGATGCTCAAGGTAGCGTTGACGAGCGCGCCCCGTATCTATCTTCTTCTGCAAGTCGGCCTGCTCTCGAGTTATATTGGCCAAAGCCTCATCGACGCTGTTCTCCCAGGTTGCTTCCATGACCGTGTCAGATATCTCTTGCAGTTGACGAAAGTACCTACCCGCCTAATTAGTAGACGAATCAGACTACTACCAGTCCTTGCCGCCACTCACGAAATGCGTTCATTAAATGCCTTCCGAAGCCGAGTGAGATCAGCCTGAAGTTTGTCCATAAGTCTATCTGCATGCATGGTCAGTGTACTGCACGTGCCCGCTAAACTAGAACGAGCATACTCTGGTTTACAAGCAACTTTCTGATGCTCGTGGCGGCATCGCGAGCCAGAAGCTGCTCGGGATCAGAGTCCTTCACAATTCGCGCAACGACATTATTGAGATCCACCAAGATGGACCTGACCGCTCGTTCACTGTCGTAGTTGTCTAATATTGCCTTACGCTCTTCGTGCAGTGTTCTCAAGAGGACTTCGTGTTCCGGCTTCTGCTCCTCATCATCGAGCTTCTCCAGCTCAACAACGTCGGTAGGTTCCAGCGCACGCATCGCCGCTTTCGTCTGTCGGACATTGGTTTCTCGCACCTCGTGTGCCGCAAGCAATGTACGTTCTGCCGTTAGAGACTCACGGCGATCAGCAAGCAGCGCAGCATATGCCTGCAGATATGCCTCGGCCTCCCCTTGAACATCCAGGCTGCGAGCATACTCCTGTCCGTCTACGTCGTCTCCGTTAGACAGGGGCTTTGTCAGCAATTCGATGAGCTTGTCTCTCCACTTCCATAGCAGAGCCGATTGTACGTTCAGCAGTTCGTTGATAATTTCATGCAATTCCTCGACCTGGTTGAAGGAGTTGTGAAGTGGAGAACGACTGATCAAGGCAAAACCTACTAAGTCTGCGGATCTAATTCCACCGGGCTTGCATACAGGCAATTGGATGTGCAATTCAGCTTCTTTCAGGTCTTTGACCGATGTGCTGCCTGTCAGGGGAGTCATGGCCTTCTCGGCCGTCTCCTCGGTGCCTAACAGAACTTTGATGAGAGACAACGGAGATCTGTGCACGGACTCGTTACCTTTGAGTAGTAAGCGTCTCAATTCTTCCGCCCTCTCGTAGGCCTCTCGCTCGCCGTCAGCATGAGCCTCTCCCAGAACATGGTATACATCGCCTTTCAGGAAGTAGACCTTGTGCAATGAGATACGTGCCTCGCGCAAACGTATTTGCAGCGCGAGAGTCTTCGACGAGTGCTCCTCGCCCACATAATTGCGAGGCAAACCTTCGTCATCGGACTCATCGTCTGACAGTTCCGAAACGCTGCTGGCCTTGCCTTTCCCCTTGTCGGGGCGAGCCAATGCTTCGCTGCGCTCGGCCCGTAGCTTTGCGGCCTCTGCCTTGAGAACCGCACCCTTTTGGGAATGGACTGTGAGGGCGGCGTTGATGTCATCAATCAGTTGATTGGCCTCCTTCTCGGCAGCAAGCAGAACGTCTAGCGCAGCACGATAGCGGAACTCGTTTGTTTCCTGGTGCTGTCGTAGCTGGGCGATTGTCGACATGAGCTGTATCTAGTGTGTATGGTTCGTCTTCATTGCCACCTTGAGTGCAATCTATCAGAGCTCTCACCTTGTTGCGGCGATCTTCCATGAGATTCCGCCAATTCTGCTCTCTCATGCCCTGCAGTAAGCGTGACATCATCACTACCAGCCCAAGGGAGACGGCACACGAGAGTATGTACCTCCAGTACTTCCTCCATAGACTTGAGCACACCTGGTTTATGCAATCGATCTGCAGCGTTGAGCAGTTGACCAACCTGCGGGTGCGTACAGAGGCCACGGAGCCTTCTGAGCCATGTTCGCAGGACTCCTGCGTCCACTTCCCAGTCGGCGCGAACAGCGACACCTCTCGCATCCACGCCTATATCCAAGAGTGCGCGGTCGAACGTCTGATCATACACCTAGTATCCTGTTGAGGTGCATTCAGAAGATAGAAGCTGGCCAGCAACATACATGGCGTTCAACGCGACCAAGCTCAATAGGCACGAGATAACGGGTCTGCTTCGGGATTGTTAGTTCGTGCTTGACAGCGGATTTGACTGTCCTGCGTAACCATAGCTGCAGTGAGTCCAAGAATAAACCTCTCCAGGAGAAAGACAGAACCGCTACCTGATACTGTACTTCTTGAACAGGCTGACAAAGTCGTTAACATAGAGCGGTTTCAGGAGCCGAGGCCATATGCGTGGACTATCCAAGACGGGCTGCACACGTAGAAACCTGCTTTCTCATCAGTCCTGCGCGCAATCTTTGTGCTCAAAGACACACCTCAACACATGGATGAGATCAGTGATCTGCGCTCTCGCTGGGGTCCCAGAGACCGCAAAGGAAGACAATCGGGGGATGAGCGAGACCATCTCTCTGTACAATGTGGTGAGCGTGATACAGCAACAGGGGCCTACTAACGTATACGTACGCAGCTTGCCCACCACCGACCATTTGAACCTCGTCCATGATGACCCTGTACCATTCGCACATGATTAGCGGGCTACGTGCGCGCTCAACCTTCGAGTAAGTCGCATTTGCACGGCGCGGTCGAGTTGGCGGTGCACGCGCGACACAGAGATCATGTTGGAGCACGTTGTACGTAGTGATGCAGACATCGAATGTGTTCACATATGCGCACCAGTCGACGGAGTCGTCGTCTGGGTCGATACCATCTTGGTCTATGCTCGTGTCGGTCTCGACAGTTCGCGCACGCCTACCCTTGCCCGGGGCTGTGCTCACTGCCCGAGAGCTCGAGCGGCTGTTGTTGCGCGACACCGAGTTGCTCTTCTTGCTGTGTGAGACTGACCGCGCCTCACGCCGTCTCGTTGCTTCGGTTTCCGTGATGGGCACCCGAATCTTCGACCACCCGTCGTATACCAGGACTTTGAGCGAAGGTGCATGCAATGCGAGTTCATCTGCCCACTGCTGGGATAGTGACACAGGTGTTACAATGAGAGTAGTCTCGAGGAAACGGTGTGAGACTATATGCGCAGTGAAATATTATTATCTCACTGACTTTAATTTCTTTGACATGCACTTTGGCCTCTGGATCCCATCTCTTGTTCGTAGGGCCACGTCCGACGGAGGGATTGAGTAAAATGAGCGCAATGCATTCGAGTGTCTTCCCCAGCCCAGGCTCTTCCGCAAGGATGCCACCTAGAGAATCCGCACTATTCTGGGGTCTCACTCTCGATAACGTACCCCGTATGCGGTTCAGGTACAGTTTCTCTCCTCTCGTCTCAACTTCGTCCCAAAACAACGGCAAGTCTTGCGATGCGGGGATTTCCGTTACAGCTCCGTCCGCACCGATAGCCTTTCCTTCGCGGGACAACATCCAGGCGACGCTGCGTCTCTGGAATGGCAAGAGCGTTGGTACAAGCTCCTCGGGCTGCAGCACTTCTTGCTCTTGCGCGCTCAATGGGGCTGCGGGGCCGAGAATTGAATACAGAAAGGGGATGTCAACGGAACCCTGGAAGGTGGAGGGTGGAGGTAACGTATGCGGAAAGTACTGCAGCAGAATGCGCCGCTGTGCTTCCTCGACTTCGCTGGGGCGTCCGCCAATAGGTGGTGGAAACGGCTGCAACATCCTCGGGTATATGAGGGCAGCCTCGACCTCCAGCCGCAGGGTGAAGGGAAGTATACCGTCTTGTATTTCGGGGACGGCAAGGTCATCAACATTGACGTATAAGTTGGCAGAGAGATCGGCTCGACCATCTCTGTTAAGGGCCTCGAACGCGAAGAGAATGTGAGACAAGTGTGTTGGTCGCAGATCCAAGTCTGCGTCGCTCAATCCATCACCCGTCTCGTGCAGCCGCACGATGTAGGAATCAGGCGCACGTAGACTGTAGGCACGGATGCTTGGGGTGGCACCGCGCCGCGACGGTTTGGAGACCCCTATGCGTACTTTCCCAAGGTCAACAACGTGTCGAGCATTCTTGCCGTATCCCTGACTCGCAAGCAGCGATATAATTCGCTCTTCAACGTTTCGCCGTTGCGAACGTTCAGGCAACGGGTCTACTTCATCGCCGCCCCCCGGTCCATCTCCATCACCACCTCGGGAAGCGACACTGGAGATGAAGTTATAATGGAAGACGTGCCGATACACCCATGTCCTCTCATCATCTATAGCGTCGACCACATTCGAGACTTCCGAGACTTGTGGGTCAAGTACCGTTCCTAGGCGCGCTCGTTTGCTCCCGTGCGGATCGTCTAAGGTGGTGGAACGCTTCCTGCCCTTCGCAAAGGTAGTGCACAGCAGGCTTCCTAGTGTCGTTAAGTCTACTACATCAAGTTCGGTCGATGTGTTGAGGGCAATAGTGTGCCGTGAGGTGAAGGCGAGGGGGTCAGACATGGGTGGTGATGAGAAAGGCAGGAGTGGTCGCGCCACCCAAGAGTGCGCGTAAGGTCACAAAGTCACGCACACGTGAGCGACGTCCGTGACATAGGTCACGTTCATTGCCAGGCAGACGCAGGCTGATGTATGTGAAGGGAAATGGAGAACTCTGAGGCACCCAATTCTCAGCTGTAGTGAGCAAGCCAGCCACACATACAATGTTCAAGCAGAGTCGGCGACGGTTGATATCGTTGACGCACAGCGGTTGTTTGGATGTGTTAGGATCGGAAGCCTTTGGCATACAGAGACAAATAACGCCTACGCGTCCTCCAGACGGGACGCGCAACTCACAGAGGTCATCGTTTTCCTGAACACACCTTCGTCTTTCCCTCATCATGTCTACTACAACAATGTCTGTCGACAAGCCGAAGACACCCAAGATTGACGTTGATGAGTATCTGGCCCTGGCAATATCGGGCACACCCGCCGAGCTCCATCCTTTCTTCGAGTCTTTCAGGAATCTCTATAGTCGTAAGTAGGTAACCGCCCTATAAACGAGTGGACCGAGTGTTCATGCATGTTGTGCACACAGACTATGGCACCAGCTAACGCTGAAGCTCTTCGAGTTCTTCGACCACCCGTTATCGAAACCATACCGGGTAGACATATATGACAAGTTCGTGCGAGACTTCGACTCTCGACTGAACCAGCTACGGCTAGTAGAAATGGGGGTGAAGGTGTCCAAAGAGATTGATAGTACGTGGCTTACTGTTTCTTCACTGTGTGAAACCAGTGACGAGCGATCGCCGTTCACAGATCCTCAGAAGCACCTTGAGTTTTTGACCGACCTGCTCTCCCGCGTCGACACTCAGAAATCACCCGAGGCGCATGTCCTCCTCCTGGCCAGTATTGCAAACGCGAAGCTGTTATATGGCGATTTGGAGGGCACGAAGACCGATATAGACGGCGCATGGAAGATCTTGGATGAGTTGTCAGGCGTCGACAATTCGGTCAATGCTGCGTACTACGGCGTTGCGGCCGAGTACTATAAGGTACGTTCCAGGCCATGCGGCAATCGTCACGACTGCCGTATGCCATACGTAGTGTGGATCTCGACCGCTGTGCATACTGACGCGTTCATGGATCCAGACAAAAGGAGGCTTTGCTGCCTACTACCGCAACTCCCTGCTCTATCTCGCATGTATTGATCCTGCCAAGGACCTGACACCGGAGGAGCGCCTCGTGCGCGCCCACGACCTCGCCATCGCGGCTTTCCTGGCGGAGACGATCTATAACTTTGGTGAACTCGTGCGTACCGCAGATCGCTTACCTGCTGGCCTCCCTGACGTGCTCATGGCGGGTGACTGTAGCTCATGCACCCGATTCTCGATGCGCTTGACAACACACCCGTGGCATGGCTCAAGAAGCTACTCTTCACATTTAATGAAGGCAACATCGGCAAGTTTGAGGGCCTGTCACCACTGTTCCCGCAAGAGGTATGTCGTGCATGATCTCACTAACCTGTGTCCCTACGTACTGACCTAGACCGATAGCCGATCTTGCAGGAGAACTACTCTTTCCTTCGACAGAAGATCTGCCTCATGGCGCTGATCGAGTCGGTGTTCAAACGGAATGCAAACGACCGGACAATGACGTTCCAGACCATCGCTGAAGAGACACGGCTACCGCTAAACGAGGTCGAGCATCTCCTCATGAAGGCATTGAGGTACACGATGCTTGTTATCTCGCCACTTGTGACGGCGCTGACATGGTCTCCATGACAGTCTGAAGCTGATCAAGGGATCGCTCGACCAGGTCGACCAAAAGGCACATATCACATGGGTACAGCCGCGGGTGCTCGACAGAGAGCAGATTGGTCAGCTCGCACAGCGTTTGGCCGCGTGGGGCGACAAGCTGCATAAGGTGGAGGAACGGATTGCGCCTGAGGTGCTTGTGAGCGGTTGACCTTGATCACTTGCAATTTTGTACTGTATTCGCATGATGGACAGAGCTTACTGCATTCACTCGCAATAGCTAAGGAACGAACGAACCAACTGCAGGCTGCTTGTCGAGCATCTCGCCATAGATGCGCGCACGCCCGACTCGGGGAAAATTCGGACCGGCGGCTCCGTTCGTTTTCAGACGAAGTGCGCATGAACTACCGCTAAACACGATGCATCGCTGCGGTGGCCTGGAGCCGAACAGCGCGGAAGTTAAGGCTCACTGGAGACGAGCGGGCATCCGCCATGCCTTGCCATCTTCATCATCTGAGCACAAAGTATAGCATCAGGCAAGAAGATAGGTAGAGCAGCGGACACAGTGCAGAGCGCAGTTACATAATGTGTGGCAGACACGCCCTTCATGACGACACAAGGCGGCGACTGCACGCTATGGCAGGCATGTTCGGGAACACTAGTGCGATGGTAGCTGAGTGATACTGCAGTTTCGATCACCGTTACTGTATAGTGTGTCCCGCTCCGCTAACCTTCTTGTAAGAGTTCAAATATAGCCCTTTGTACGGCCGCTCCTCTCTAATGTGGACTCGCTGTGTTCCTCGTCCTATACATCATATATCGTGACTTTCCTGACCCGTCGGATATGAATGTTGTGTGCCGTTCTATTGAGGGAACCTGCGTCGACGGGCGCCTATCGAGGCGTAGTGGCCGAAACGGGGAGGCATCAAGTATCAAGCGCAAGCCAGTGCAGCCACCGTGACGACTCGTGTAAGTCCTCGAGGACAGCGCATGTCCCCTCTCCCCCTGTTCTCCTGCCTGTCTTCTGCAATCGTGTTCCACGTTCAGTGCTCGACTTACGCAACGGTCTAGAGGGCTTCAACGTGTGCAATCCGCGCTTGCCTCCTGCTCTTCATATCCGACCCGCAGCCGTCGTCAGATCATCTGGTGACGACAGTCAGTCCGGGGAAACGACAACATCTATAGCTCCTTCAACTATGGCTGCTACCTCTGAGCATGCTACGCAACTCCCTTCTACCTCGACATTCTCATTCAGTGCACCCTTCCCGCTTCCGACGTCAGCATCTATATCCTCAGTAGCTTCCCCGCTTAAGCAGCGACGCGTTTCACTAGCCTTACCGTCTTCGCCTCGTCTATTCCCCGCATTCAGCTTCCGCGACGACACCGGCGTTGGTGTCCATTCAGCAGCAGACTCATCGTCAACCACTAGCTCGGAGAAGAAGGGCAAGATGAGAAGAATCGAGAGTGAACGTCCAGACGAGGACGTCCAGCTGCCAGGGCCCTCCGAGAAGAAGATGAGGAAGAAGTGGACGGCGGAGGAGACCCAAATGCTTGTTGATGGCTGCAACAAGGTGCGTGCTGTGCATGAGATGATATTGTGGCCTCGGCTTATATGGCTCACGAGTAGTGGGGGGTCGGTAACTGGAAGTCAATCCTCAATGACCCCCAGTTCAAGTTTGACGGTCGCTCGCCTGTAGACCTCAAGGATAGGTATGTATCATCTCTCTGCATACTGGGCTCGCCTTGTCCGGAGGGCTACCACGCCTCGTCATGCCTCTGGCACACGTAGACCCGCCCGAGACTGCCTACGGTGCGGAGTATGGCTTTCATTCGACACCACACAACCTCGGCGTGTTGTTGGGATCAATCATGACTCTTGTTTCTCTCGTCTCTATACTGCCTAGAATTCATAGATGAGATCGATGATCGTCTTTTGAGTGTGCATGCCTAACGGGTAGTGCATCCGCCTCAGTCATGCGTCACCTGCAGCGCTCTTCTTTGCGACTGTATGCTGGATCATTCAGACTACTACTGCATGTCCTACCAAAGTTTTCTGGCCAGCGGTGCTTAGACTAAGAATGACGTGAATAGGAACTGACGCAAAACTGGCTAGGTTCCGCACATACTTCCCTGATGCATACAAGCAGCACTACCCCAATGCGAAGACCCATTTATCTTCCAAGATTCGCTCTGCTCTACCAGATGGTTCATCTATCTTTGAGAAGACGCGTAGCAAGAAGAGGAGACCATTCACGGAGGAGGAGGATCGTGCACTAAAGGCTGGCTACGACAAACACGGGACTGTCTGGGCCACCATTGTGAAGGATCCTATCTTCCAGGAGCAGAACCGACGCTCGACAGACCTTCGGGATCGCTTCCGAAATGCATTCCCTGATCTCTATGAGGCAGCGGGATATAAACCACGGGCATCAGCCAAGAAGAAGCGAGGGGACATGCCGCAACCCATTCGTGCGGCCACTGACGACCAGTTGGCTTCGACTAGCTCAGCTGGCCCTATCCGCAAGAGGCGGCACACTACGCAGGGCTTGTTCCGTGGAGGGACGAAGAGTGTACCGGAGAGCACGACTTGCTCAGAGGACGAGGACAGCTCCGACGGAGAGGATGACGTGCCCGGCAGCGTCGTCAGCCATGGTGCTCAGACGCTACCGCCTGAGGACATTTCCTCAGCGGTAGATGGCTACACGAACGAAGTTGACATGCAAACTGATCCACTCGCCGACACATCCTCCATGCAGGACTTCACGTCACTCTCGGAGATAACAGACTCTTCGCAGTCGCAGACATGGGCGTCTGGGATAGACACGCCTCTGCATTCTGGACCCTGGACGTCGGCAACCAATGCTGCATCTCCCACATCTTCACACCTCTCCTCAGACTACTTCATCGCTCAATCTCCTTTCCATCGCCGTCCTGACGGGGCGCATATCATGATCGGCAAGTCCGCTTGGGGTCCTCAAGACTGGCTCTCAGCAAACCCACGCCTCGACCCTTCCGCTGCCCCGAGTAGTAATTCATCCTTCCTCGGAGGTGTATCTCCAACTCCCTCGTCTCCATTCTCTTTCGCGCACCTCAACCACGGCGTGCTCGACCGTTACGACCTGTTCCCGCCATCTCTCGCACACGACTTCGCGTCCGAGGCGGGCATCGGCGATACTCACTCGACATTCTCGGACCCAGACATGTTCCCTAGTTTCCGCGGGTTCACGCACCACTCCAACTATGCTGGTGATCTCATCTTCGGCGCGCGTACACATCAGCCACAGCAGCAGATGGACTACGGCCCGGGATTCGGGTTCGGCAGCGCAGGCCTAGGGCTTTCGGGCGTGCAGCCACCGCATGGGCTCCCTCTCCATGCGCATACACCGGCCCTCCCTGGTATTGACGAGATTGAACTCACATCAATCACCCTTGAGGACCAGGCTGATGGGTCGGCACCCATGGAGACCGCCGAGACTACCATCCCCAAGGACGGCTCTACAGGTGGTTTGGACCTCGGCTCGTTCGGCTTGCCTTCTCAGACCCTTGACGAGATCGTAGGACTTTCACTCCCGGATGACTTCCATGCGACCCCGCCGGGTACGCCGCAAACGACGTCACGCTCCATACGCGCTCATGCCAGTGCACACTATGGGTCGTCGCACAACCGCTCGGTGTCCGTGCCTCCCACTGAGCACCGTACTGCCATGCCTCGGGCACCGCAAACGCAGCTGCTGAAGTCCAGGCCGCTACAGTCGCCCCCACGCCCTTCGTCCTTTATGGATGTGATGTCCATGCACGGCTCCGGTGTGGACGACTTGTCACTGCAGCAAGCGCACGCGTACCAGCTCGGCTCTGCATACTCAACGGATGCCTGGCGACCTCAAGGGGATATGTATGACCTCCCCTTCCTGGACTTGCACTATTACACGTCGTCTACGCATAGCCTCCCACTTGCAGGGGGCGAGGAAAACGAGGCGACGCAAGACGAGCTCAAGCACGACGCAGGCATCGCTAGACAGGGTCAGGCCCTTGATCTTGCTGAACCCTACGCGTCTTCTAGGGTGACGGGTGTCATGCCGTCGCTCACACAACAGATGTCGCTCGTGTCGCACAGTGCGGCGAGCACCCCACCCGTTGCAAGTCGAATGAGTCCAATGCATCACCGCGGGCTCAGCGCCGTCTCCCCACAGGACTTGCTTCTCCGCAAGGGTAATGACAACAAGCGGAAGCGGTCTAGTTGGGATGGAGGTGTGCACTGAATGGTGTTGCCTGTCTGTTGCCCTCGAGTAACAGAACTCCGCAGCGCAGTGAGGCTGCGTCTACTTTCGGAACGGATTCGGCAGGTGTCGTGTATGTTATATTGCGTGGACGTTGCCTTGACCAGTTACTTTGGATTATTCCCTCCGCTATTGTCGTATATCCAAACCATATCATGCTTATCCCCATACCTCCTCATACCGTACCTACGTGGTCGATGCTAGTGTAGTCATCGCTCAATGACCCATGGATGCTCTTGCTCTCATGCGCCGCGATCGATTGAGGAAGCATGCCAGGTAACCAGTGAATCAAGGATAAGCAACGTTTAGACCATTCGTTGCTATCCGCGCGAGATAGACCTGGTCGGCCGCCAATATCACGAGGTTCCCGTCTCCAGCGAACACATGGTTGCACGAGACCTTTCCAGTGAAGAATTTACCAATGAGGATACCATGGCGATTCCAGACCTGGCGTCAGCGTCAGCATTCTGCAGAGCGTGAGCAAGATGGAGGAACAACTTACGTGCACACCATCCCCACAGGATGAGTAGACATTGCCGAACTTGTCGACCTGTATACCGTCCGGCAACCCCGTGTCGATGTAAGCAAATACTCGTTTGTGCTCGAAGACCTGAGTTTTGGGGTTAACGTCGAACTGATAGCTGTATATCGGTTGGTCTGGAGTCAGCCATAGTGAATGTGGAGGGAGAACTAGACATACATAGTAGCAGGCAATGTCTGATTCCTCCCGTGGAAGCCAATAGAGGCCCCAGTGTCAGCCCTACCAGAACAACCATTCATAGCCCATCCACTAGTGTGGGTATATAGAGCAGGCTCACACATAGGCCGTTGCTCCATCGGCAGAGAAAGCAATTCCATTGGGCCTGATGAGTTCATCGGAAACAACCCTCACGTTACCGGAGTCAGGGTCGAAGCGGTATACCTGGTTCTTCAACAGGGGTGGCTCACGGAACCGTTGAAGGAAGCCATATCTGTACTCAATCAGTGAGCTTCCACAACCCTCATTATTCAGGGTTCAGCGTACGTAGGGTCGGTGACGAATATCTTGTGGCTCAGTGGATGAATCTTTGCGTCGTTCAGTGAGTTGAATTGTCTGCCGTAGTAGTTGTCAAGAAGAACGGTAATATTGTATGGTGGCCGTGGGTTCATGAGTGCCAGTGACGATGGGCGGTCCACGTTACCAGAGTTGACAAGGAGGAGGGATGACTTGTAGGGGCCAGTGGCACCCCAAGTCTTCTGCCGGACCTCCGGGGTATCGAGCTGAATAGTATTGAGCATCACCGAGTATGAGACACTGGATGCATGACCTACTTGAGTGACGGTGACGTTCAGTGGCGCAGCACTGTCTCCTAGAACGCGGACGCCTTCCTTGACCTCCTTCATGCTTATCTTCGATATGAAGTTATTTGCGCTGCAATCATGCCAACCCTTCGGCCCATTGCATCTGCTCCCGAAGAATACCTCGTCTGTCTCTGGGAACCACACAGGGGCTTCGTGCGCGAAGATCGCGCCAGGCCTAGAGGCGATGGCTCTGATTGACGGCTTTTCGCCCAGGACACGCAGGAACTCAGGGTGGAAGATCTGGAAGAACGGCGGGCTGCTGTGGGTAGGATTGAAGTGCTCGTCAAATGCGTTCCGGCGGAAGTTGCCGCCTTCGCCCAGGACATTGTACGTGCGCGGATCAATGACCTATCGCCAATGGTGAGCACCTCCATCAATTCGCTGTTAGAGTAAAGTAGAAGACGTACCACGGCCTGCGGAGGCACGGTGATGCCGGTGAACGAGGGGATCCGCTCCTGTGAAGAACTCCACTTCCAAGCTGCCAGGCCGGCCAACCCGGCCAACCCGGCCAAGCTCAGTTGCAGTAGCATATCGTGTATACCAGCTACTGAACGTGTTCAAGTCGACAAAGGTTGCGTCTGAAAGACACTTACACCAATGGTACGAGGGGGTAGTATGCCACCAACCAGTATGGTCGCCGATGACTGTCCTAACGGGCAGAGTGAGGGGCAGCGCCGAATACTCGAAGCCAACCTTCACCATGATATGGGGGAGTCGAGGAAGCACCGAAGCAATGACATAGCCAAACCTTGTATACCATACCCTCAGCTGACAGATTGGTACTCGACATGACATCCCTTCGGACGTCCGTGAGACGTGCGAAGCACACCTCGTGCTTGCCGTCTCGGCGTAGTAGCTCATATACGATGTTATGGATCCATGTCTCCTGGAAGACATAGTGCGTCGGACGCGCACACATGTCAGCGAAGATGCTTCCATGAGTGAAGGCCACTCACGGTGCTCTGACAGTCTGGAACAAAGAATACACAAACGCCGTCAACAGTAGATGAGAGGAATTCGTCAAGATTCATTACACTAGTACCTAGCATCTAGAGTGACTCTACAAGAAAGCGCAGCTACAGCCAAGAAGACAATACAACATACGAGATAAACATTCAAGCCACTGTAGTTCCACAACCTACCTTGCCCCAGTCTCAGCTGGATGTCCGCCCCCGCGGCTCATAGGGAAGCAGCAGCGCGAGCAAGCCACTCCCTATGATCAACGCACCCGATACATACACGGGCGCAGCAGTCGCGAGATTCGCGTACATCGCGATGACTGGGGCCTGACATCCTCATCAGCGATCGTACCGATGTAAAGAGCGGAAGACACATACTATAATACCGAAGACGCGCGTCGCGGTGGCGGTCAACCCGTTACCTGTGCCTCTGTCTTTCGCAGGGAACACCTCAGGGGAAATAGCGTACAAGACACCATACATGATCTGTCCGAAGAACATTCAGCATTCACCTCCCCAGCGAGCCTGGCGGGACTCACGTTACTTGCAAAGGCGTACCTACGAGCGAGGGAGGAAGGGAACAAGCCGTCAGTATGTCGAGCGCACCAACGATGCCAGGGAAATCTTACCCGCAGTTCCACCCCAGCAAAGCGTTCGAGCTGCGTGAGGTGGTACTCGCGAAGAGAAAGACACCAGTGAGCCCTGTCTTTCGCGGGGGGTCGTTGAATAATGTCACTCAGTGTCAGGAAGGAACTACTCGCCCGCGGAGATGGCCAGTGTGCCCTTGCGCCCGATGCGCGGTAGCTCGACCGCCCATCCTGCGATCAGTGCACTTGGCACACCAATCGCTCCGAGGATAACCTCTTGCCGGTATGTCGTGTAGTAACTGCTATCGCCGTAGTCGGCGTCGCGATGGGCGAGGCTGATGCAGAGTCGATTAGGAATGATAACAAGGAGGAGAAAACGAGACACATACATGTACGGCAGGAAGCTGTTGTAGAGTGTGGAGGCGAGACCGATGATACCCCAGATGACAATCAAGAGACTGGTCGACCACGCCAGCTTTGCGGTTTTGAATAGACTACGAATGTGGTGCGTCGTCCATACAGACGTCTGGCTGAGCAGCTTGTGTTCGCCGACAGCACCAGCCGCGGTCTTGTTCGCCTCCGCAGCCCGCTCCCCAGCAGCTGTTAGCTGCTCTACGGTCAAGTTCGAGGTGCGCCCGTTGTACGCGGCTATCCTGTGGATGACGGCGACGGCATCGTCGTCGCGGCCGCGGCCGACGAGGTACCGCGGGCTCTCCTCGAGGTTGAAGAGGAAGAAGCGGATTGCCCAGAGTATAAGCGTCATTCCGCCGAGTGTGAAGAGCAGGTAGCGCCATCCCATATTCTCGGACTTCGTGCAGGTCGTAGCTGTCTCCGGGCACGAGATGTTAGAGATGAGCGGCCAGGCGATCTGCACACCGGGCCGTCAGCTATGTCCAGTGGGAACAGAGCGCATATGCAGACGCACGAGACTTGCAACCAGCTGTCCAATGGCCCACCATATGGACAAGATAGTGAGGAGGTACTGGTGGCTTCCTGGTACGAAGTCCAGGAACACGGCAGAGTCGACGGGCATGTTACCGCCCACACCAAATCCTACGACGGCGAATAAGGAAGCTAGGGTCACAAAGTTTGGCGACCCTCCAGCCGCAAGACCGAATACGCCGGCAATGAACAGTGTGAAGTTGAACGGCCATCTGGTGGATGGTATCCAGTCCCGTTCTAGGCTTTGATTGAGGGTCGTACGTACCTTCGTCCCCATATATCGCATCCAAGGGCCCAGAAGACTGCCCCTGCGAACAGGCCAATGTTCAATGCAAGCGACAGCCACTGACTGTCCACTTCGAACTCAGCCACCACAGGGTTGAGAATCAAGCCTGCTACGAGCTGCATCATGGCACGATCAGGTGCTGATCATTGAGAGAGAACACGGCACAGCTCACCGGCCACACGCTGTCACTGCAAATGGAGGGTGAAGGTGAGACGAGAAATAAGCTTCATACAGCAGTGACGTACGAGAACCACCCGAAGCCGGCTACTACGAAGAGATACCACTGCTCAAAGTCAGCATCCCCACTCTGTTCGCTGTGAAGCCGAAACGCACCTGGTACCTCCCCATCCCGATCTCGCGCACCGCAGCATTGAGCACGCGGGCTTTGGCTTGGTAGACGGCATCGACAGCACCCTCCTCAAAGAGGTCCTCTTCCGCGTATGCGAGGGTGTGAGGGTACGGATCTTGCGAAGGAGACTCCTTCATCGCCGCGGGATCCTTCTTCTCCCATTCCGTCGAGGATCGCGTCCGCTCGTTCGTGGGGAGCATGCGAGGCGACATCGTCGTACTGACAAGTGAGAGTTGGGACGATAAGGCGGGAAGCGAGCGAGCTTTTTAGTAGACTGGTGAGCCGTGGACGTGCGTCTCGCAAGGAGCGGGGTCTGGAAGGTGGGGGAATCGTCCGACGGCCGTGCGGGGCAACCGAGCAGCTTCACTCGCGTCCGTGGCAGCCTGTCCCACTCTACCTCCACGATGCAATAAATAGCGGCGGCGAGGGGATTGGCAGGTGTGCTGACGAGCGCAGATGATTCATCGCACAGCTGATTCTCCCCGCTGACTGGGCGAGCGGTCGCCCGACCATGCGGGCAGGGCGCGGGCCTGAGAATCCATGTCCCCTTCCGTCCCCATCGATGTCTACAGGGGCACCGACGGCTCAGCCACGGCCGAGCAGACACGCATTTGCACAGAACACCAGGAAAAGCGGGAAGGAAGGGACAGCGAATATTCATTCAACTGGTTGCACGCGATGTTCAAGACGTGCATTCAAGCGTCACACAGTACTTGGGGCATAAGGCATGTCTATTCAGCGGCGTGAAGCCAACAGGTTGTAATAATACACAGGTAGGGATGGCAGTGCTAAAGTAATCATACATACGAATATGATTAGGAGCCACCAAAGGGTATGGAAGCCGGGCGGCGTCGTGGGGGATGAGGTACAGAGCTAACAATACAGTGTGTGAAGCGAGCAAAATCCCAGGCGAGATAACGGCGATATCAGCAACGAACGGGAGGATCCAAAAACCGACAGCAGGCAGGAATATACAGATGGTGTGGGATGAAGAGGGGGGTGTCTTGCGGGTTTTGTCCAGGTCACAGGGAGAAATTGTAGGCGTCTATACCTCAGACGATGTCGAGCGTGTTGTCCTGCACGGACGCAGGTACATCCGGCGGCGGCGACGCATGCACGGGGGAAGCGGGGTTGTGCACACGCGCGGGAGACGTAGGCGGCGGGGGGAACACGAAAGCAGGTGCCTTCTCCCCGTCCTTGGCCGACGTCGGCGACGAGATGTACGTGCTCGAGCCGGCGGAGTGGTGCGAGGGCGAGTACGGCATCTTGAGATCGTCGACCGGCGTCTCCTCGTCGCCGATGGAGATGGACGTCGAAAGGCGGTCCGAGAAGGAGTCGAACGACGGGCGCCGCTTGTGCTGCACGAAGGTCGGGATGGTGATGCGCCCGAGCGCGCTCGTCGTGGGCTTCGAGTTGACGTACGAACCGGTCGAGCTCGAGCGCGTGAGCCAGCTCGTCGAGAGCCCGACACGCTTCGCGACGGTGGTCGCAGCCATCGAGTAATGCTTCCGCGCCTCCTCCGCGCATCCGAAGAATGCGAAGAAGATGAACGCGCAGATAATGATGTCCCAGATGTCGAACAGGATCGCGGCTCTCGAGAGCGGGCTCGACAGCCAGATGACCGCGGGGAACTGGTCAACGCGCGAGAAGTCGTAGTGGAGGTCGGCGAGACCCTTCCATACGTAGAGCGGTGCGCGGGACTGCATGTACAAGTTCCACGATGCGAGCGGGACGGTGCACGCGATCTCGATGGATGCGAGGCCCATGAGACGCATGTACCGGTGGAAGGTGAGATTCTTGTTGCTCGACATGAGCTCGTTGAACTGCTTGCGCCGCCTGAAGAACGCGCGCAGCGTGAGGATGCAGTACACGGCGGAGATGCAGCCGATAACGACGGGCCAGGAGGTAAGGAGGAAGTAGGAGAGGATCGTGTTCGCAATCTCAAATAGGCATCCATAACCCTCGTAGATGTCGAAACGGTGGCCTTGGATGAACCAGACTACTCGGAGCGTCAGTCAAGGACAGCTGTGTCTCGTAGTGCTGACTCACAGAGTGCAACAACCAAGATGGAAGGAATGAGACCGATGGCAAGGTCGACATAGATCATGCGCTTCTTGTCGCTGTGCGTCATCGAAACCGTGGAAATGGTCGCGATCTTGTACAGGCGACGGTTGATGATGAGGGAAGCCGTGCAGATACCGATGCTGGATGCGAGGCGGAAACGGGTGACGATGTCACACCAGACGGGTACCCAAACGATAACGCTGTCCCTCCAGATGGTCATGTTGATGAACTGGATGAGGCACTGGGTGCCACACCAGAAGATGTAGAGGACGCAGCCGACGTTCCAGGCTAATCAGGACCTCGTTGAGATGGAACAGTGTTTAAAGAACTCGTCCACGTACCTTCCAGATGCCAGTAGAGGGGAATGCTGACCAGAACAAACCCGATGAAGGAGAGAGCAGTGGCTGCGTGCTGCTGCACGGCCCAAGATGCCAGTTGTGCGTCCATCGCGTGGGAGGTTTCCGAGTATAGAACGCGGTGAAGAGAGGTAGCACAGAAGACGCCGAGCAGGCAGGAGCTTGGAAGCCTGCGGGAGGGAGAGCCTGAGAGGGCGGGGCGACTACGGCAATGCACAGGGGGGGTGATTGCTGAAGGGGTGTTCGTCCCAGCGCGCCGAAGAAATACTTCACGACGCCTCTCCCCTTGTGTACGTATTCGGACGCTTGCTTGTCCCTCGGCTGCCATCTGCGCGCCATCACCAGGATCGCGGAGGTAAACGTTGCTTCGCAGCGGTTGCCATATATGGGCGTTACCTTGTCCTTCGTCCGGATCGGGCAGTCGTGATCATGGGCGGAGGCAGATCCCGGCAGGCACGCGTGGCAGCACACGCCTCGGCCGCCCGCGCACCGGCGCCTCAACGGTCTTGCCGAGATGCCCCAGCGGCTAGCCAAAGAGGCTCAAAGGGACGTCCATATCAGGACGCGCAGAAGCTGCACCTTTGCAAGCGACCCAGAACGTCCACAGAGAAGACCGAGCAGTCGCTCGCACAAGCATCCCAGAGCAGAGCGAGGCAGCATCGAAAGGAGTCCCTAGTCAATATCCTAGACAACTTGTGAATGATCGGAGCAGACTGTAGTCCCTGCAGGGCAACAGCGGTCGACGGGGATGTCAGTCGGCAGAGTCTGCACCAGGCCCGCATCCAGCCACAGGCACCAAAGGGAAGTCGGACGTGGAAGACAGAGTTGAACTAGAAGTCTGTTGATCACAAGGTGCCGGTGCTGGGATTCGTCCGTATATAGCTTCCTTCGGCGACCTAGAGGCATAGCATTCATCGCGTTATGCGATACGGGAGTGGGAAACAGATTATCTGAAGAGGTCGTAGACTCCGTGAGGACAAGGCGGACGGTTGCGCAAGCCCAGGCTAGCGCGAGATCGGGGACGGGGGCTCTCAGCGAGAGCCCAGAATACACCAAGCATGTCTGCGCATCAGGGAGGGCAGGTATGGAAGAACCGTACCGCAGGTGTTAGTACAACAATGCCTACGCATAGTATGCCGGGCGACTTGCGGTGCATATGCTACGGGCGGAGGGTACTGCGCTCAGCTAGGCAAGGACAACACTCACCAGGTCCACATCTAGCTACATCGGTCAGTTGCTATGTGCATTCAGCGGTCATTCGAGAGACAAGGGAGGCAAGGCCATGAAGAGCGGTCGGCGGTTGGCCAGCGAACACGGGGCTATTCCCAGGAGAACAACGGACGGCGACGAGCTCGCGCGGTCGTCCGGTATCGTCGTCGGCATAGTCTCGTGTAGTCACACTAGAAAGTGGCACTGCTGGCAGGGTGGGGTGGGGGTGAGGTGAGGTGAGAAAGGATCGATAGCACAGACAGCGAGCTGGTATATGACTGGCAGCGTCGTTCTTTTGTCCTGCGGGGGCGCTCTTGCACCGTCATGGGCGTCTACGCTCTATTGTCTTGCATCGCGATTCCATTTCCCTTTTGGGAGGGCGGCCAGCCACTCACCGCTGCTTCTAGCCGACATTGCACCTTCGCATCTTCCCCCTCCAAGTCATTTCCGCTCTGCGCAGAGCGAAGTATTGCTAATTGCCTAGCGACGTCTCTCACGAATTACGCTAGCCTGCCTGGCTTTCCAACGTAGGCCATGATGAGTCACCCACTCCTGGCGCCGGCGGGGCGTGCAGCAGGCTCATGCTGAGACCAGCGCTGCCAGGGAACTTACATGGTGACGAGGATGGTGCTGCGTCGAAAGGAGTTGCTGAATTCGTGATGATGAAGCGGTTTCTGGCACAACTTACGACTGCATACCGGAAGACATCATATGCATGAGCGACTCCCAGCAAGCTTGCCGACGCGGTGCGCCCTCGCGTCGTCCACGCGATCTACATCGATGGATGTGCGTCATACATGTCACGCAGACGGTAAGCTTTAGACTTTCAAGTTGGTTCCGCCGACATTGGGCTTTTTGTCAAACGTCACTTTGACTTGCTTTTGTTTGCGCATCTCGATAGAGATCCATGCACAACGCCTATTAAGCATCCGACACCGCCCCTGTTCTATCTGCATGGCGCGAGCTCCGTCCGTACGCGGCGGTGCAGCGGTGGGATCGTCTTTGATCCATCCCAGCCGGATGCGGCGCGCGCCTGACAATGTGCGAAGCGTCGCGCCGGCCACGCTCCCTATTGTTGCCCTCTTTCGGCCGTCGCTTCGCTGCGGCATTTGGTAATACCCCACAGATGCCTGTTGTCGACCGTCTGAGTCGCCGGGGGAAAGATGGTCATTGGACGGTGCGTGTGCGAGTCGCCGTCTCCGTGACTGCAAGGTGCACCGCAAGTTCCGTGCTGCGCAAGTCTCACAAAACCCCGCCCTCTTCTGCTGCTGCTGGCCACATTCCGACGCGCTGTGCGCCTGACGACATATCCTTATTATTGAAGGTACGGTGTTCATGTTGCATAAAGCGTACAGGGCCCCTGACCGCACCGGCAGCTCCGACCCTCGCTAACTAACGAAAGCAATATAAAGGTTACGAACTGTTGCGCGCCGGCCGCCAAGGTTATCCCCTCTCTTGCCCGCATCGTTCGCTCGCTGTCACAAGCCACCGACGCACTAGGCATGGACGCCTTCATCGCACTCTCCGAGCCCGAGCCAGCCGCGGCGGAGTATGGCGCTTCGTCGTGGTCGGTGCCGGAAGATGCACCGGTGGACTACCAGCACCAGTCCGCCGAGGCATGCACCGGCGGGAACCCCTTGATGCAACTGTGCGTTGTTGCATAAATACGTCACAACAAGCCAGGTATAGCAGAGACTTCGTCGTTGCCGCAGCAAGATTATTGATCACAGCTAACAGCAGCTCCCTACGTGATGATCGCCACCACTCACGTCATGTTACAAGCAGTCCTGTTCTAATAGGTGAGACTGCTCACATAGCACCTCTCTGTATGTATGCGCTCCGCTGACACTGCATAATCCAGGCGAAATGGGTCAAGTTCATCTTGCCCTGCCCCCACTTTCCTTCGTCATCGGACTTCGTTCTGTTCCCTGTACGATCTGATGCCCCAGATAGCTATGCAACCACAGCTATCTGTATTTATGACCCAAGGCAGACGTTCAGCTGTACTTGGCATCTGTATCCGATATTGTAGACTACGTTATCCGCCTAAAGCGCAACTTTGACTGTGATTTTGATGACGGTGTTTGCTTCCGTTATTGCCGCAGGCGCGTCATGCGCGGCGATGGGTGGCGTGAGGCGTGTTCGGGCGCACTCACGCGACCTTCACCGCTTCCCTGCCGACGACCGTCATCCAACAGTGGCATAGTGAGTTGTCTGTACTCGCTCTCATCGCATAAGCTGAAGAGAACAAGGAGCCCTCGCCCATGCGGCCAACACGCACTGACAGGCGGTGACCGCAGCGGAAGTGACCGATCCAGCAAGGCGGAACGGAGCCGGCAGCCTCACTCTCTCCACGCGTCGCACCTCCCTCTCTTCCGTCCTTCCTTCACCATCTCATCTACCTTGAACGATAATGTCAACACAGACTGCGCAGGCAGGGCCCTCGCAGCGCGTCCGGACGTCGAGCGGGGACTCCGGGCGGAGCACGGCTTCGGCGAGAACAGCAACGCGCCCGACGAAGCAGGAGTATGTCTCGGAGGACGAAGAGGGCGGGAGCGAGTATGAGAGCGAGGAGGAGATCCCATACAAATGGAAGGGCAAAGGCGTGGCGGCGCAGTCTCCGCCCCGCCCGCGGGTACAGAGCACTCGCAGCGCGTCCTATCCGCGCGAGCGGTCGAGCACGTCGTGGGCGGATTTGGACCTGTCGATCATCGTCGCTTGCGTGTCGCCCATTGGGAACTGGCTTACGGGTGGCGACCATATCAAGAACCTCTTCCTGATCATCCTACTCATATTCTACCTGCACCAGCTCATCGAAGGTGCGTCAGCGAACTTCGCAGCCCATCATCCTTGCTAACCATGCGCTTGCGCCAGTCCCCTGGAAGATCTACCAGGCATCCCGCCCACGCAAGTCGCCCGGCTCACGCACGAGCGAACCCGACCGCGTCGCGAAGCTCGCAGAGACGGAGCTGCGGCGGCAGGAGCTGTTCTTCCTCCTCGTCACCGCCGTGTCTCCCCTGCTCGGCGCGACCTTCCTGAAGCACATCCTCACCGCCCTAGGGGAACGCGAGTCGCTCTCTTGGTTCAGCACAACGCTCTTTGTGCTCGCGACCGGCATCCGGCCGTGGACGCACCTCCTGGGCCGCATTCAAGGCCGCACGGAGGCGCTGCACGACGCCATCCACTACCCCCCTGACAAGTCTGCCACCGAGGACGCGCCCGCAAACGCTGCTCTCCTCAGCCGGGTCAATGCCCTCGAACAGGAGATCAAGCAGCTCAGCGCGCGCGCAGCGCTTGCCGAGCGACTCCAGGGGGTCTGCGACGACCTGAGCGAGGCCCTCGGCGAGCTCGAGCGCGACGGCAAGCGGAGCGAGCGCAAGGCGGACGCGGCGCGGCTCGCGCTGGGCGCGCGTATGACGGCTCTGGAGAAGGGCCTCGTGCAGGTCGAGCAGAACCGCCGGATGGACGTCGACGCGCTCCGGCGGGGCTACGTCTCGCCGCTGTACGAGCGTGTGTGCTGGCGTGTCTGGGCGTACGTGCGCCCGCTTATTGTCGGCGTGCTGCGTTTACCGAAGACGATATGGGAATTGGGCGCACCGGCGGCGGCGCCGGGCGTGGGGAGTGGCAGGAGCTCGCCGCCACTTACGTCGTCGCCCTCGCGCGGCGTCTCGTCTAGAGGCACGAACGGCCATTCGCACCACAGGCTGTCTACAAGCGGTGCCCCGGACCTACCGACTATCCCCGAGTCTACTGCCCCGGAAGACGAAGACGCAAACGCCGAGGGCGACGCCGACTCCGATGGGACGTACGTCTCCGAGGACCAAGACCTTACTGCCAATGGAGGTGTTGGCACCAGCAAGGGGCGTCGTGTCCGGAGCAAGAGCGGGAGTCGGAGCCGTAGCCGCAGCCACAGCGGAGGCAACACGTCTCGCAAGCAGGCAAGCTCCGCAAAGTCTGTGTCCTTCCACCAGTGGCTGTTCGCACTCGCTCAGGCAATCGTCTTGTGGCCATATCGCGCCAGCGTGCGCATTCTACTCGTGATGGTGCCACCCTTGGGGAACGTCCTGCCGAAGGTTGGCGTATGAACACTGTTGTTTCACGGGGTTGTTGTTGTTCGGGACTGTAATAGTATGTCTGTCTGCCTAGCGCGCCGCGACTCATGGAACGGATGTATTGTAAGCTATTGTAATTCGTGTATTCGCTCTTGATGAGGCTGTATATCGCGTCGCCGCTCTCTATTGTTCCGCACTATGCTATTAGCGTGTGTAGCCTGTATTTAATTCATTTTCTTCCGCCTCCATTTTGTCACCCCATACTCCGTACGGCCGAAAGCGGTGAAAGATACAGTAATAATGACATCATACTTCGTTATCTCGCTGCATGTCCATATTAAAGTACTTGTTAATCTATCTTGGGAGCGTACACATGCGCAGTGCATGGATGCAAACGGTGCTGATGGAGCGAGTTCGCCTGGGATGATCCTCGCCACGACGCGATCATGTGACCGCGTCGCATAACAATAAAGGTGTCCGAATGTGGAGAGAACGCAACGAAAGCGCGTTCTACACCTGTCCGTGCGACATCGCAGCGTGTCTCTCTCTTTTGTGTAGCGGAGGCGCTGTGCTGGTTCGCGTGATTCTCGGTCCAGCTCGCACGTAGGTGTTCTCGTTCCAAGCCTCCTCGCTGTCCCTTGCTCTGCCATGAGACCACAATTTCTACATCCCGTCGAGGGTACGAATTCGCTTACTCATTGGTGAAGAAAACACTTTGAAGCTTCTGAAAACAATGTGAGGTGGCGAAAACTTGGCAAGGACGCGGCGGCGCGACGCACCACGATTCATATGACGCTATGTCGACGATGAGAGCGCTCGACGGATCCATCTCAATCGATCATTACTACCGTGATTCAAAGTCCTTGCGGGCTTGCGGTGAAGGAAAACAATAAGACAGCCCACGACGCTCACTCACCAGGTACCTCTGAGACGCGTGGCGGACTCTTCAATTCTCCCGACGGGAGACTATGCTCCATCCGGTGGCGACCCATGTATTCTCTCCGTGATGCTTGCACATGTATAAAGTCATGGCAGACAGACGACGGCGCAACTGACAGACGGCATATCAGCAAGGGGCATACTACCCACCTCGCAGCCAGCCTATCGGCTCTCCACCCGCTCTTCGCACTTCGTAACCAGCGATGGACGCCTTCTTCGATATTGCTTCCCCCATCCCCGCCGACGTCGAGTGCGACGACACTCGCGTACCGGCAGACTACGACACCACCAACGGGACGGGAAGTGGGATATGTACGATCGCCTAAACACGGATCCACCATTCAGTACTTCGGTGAGCATCGTATATCCGTGGGGACTGATGAAATGTGCTGACTTTTGAGGAGACGCAGGTCGTACGGCCTGACCACTTCTTTCGCGACACCAACCCTTTCGCTCGCGCATATATTCAGCACGAGCTTCGTTCCGCGCGTCCCGCGAACGCGCCCCTCAAGTGGCGCACACACCATCGTTATAACGATACACTTCGTTCTAGATTAGTCGTAACTTATACTTTATAGTAGTTTGTAGTTGGGAAGGGAATCGCAGGAAAGGATGTAGCAGGAGGTAGCACTTGTACCATCATCTTTGTAGTGTAGCTACCTCTATGGAAAGCGAACAATCACATCGCTCTCTAGATGAAGGACGTGGGTATCGCGAGGCATTCTTGCGTCGGACGAACATAGAAGGGCAGCACTCACCAAAGAGTTAGCTCGGTGACACGCGAGTCTGATAGTCGAGATAGCAATCTGCTCGCAATGACTGCTGAAGCGAGGATGCACCTGCAGCAAGGGTAGAATGACCGCTTTGCGAAGTGTATCTCGGAGAATGGCCCAGACTCACACCTATAATTCAGCGGTGATAGCTATCTTTGAAGATCGATGCGCACTCAGGAATGTGCCTGAGCTATCCACAAGGAGACCGTCGACATCTTCATCCGCCGGCGAACGGTGTTCCATTAGTGCACGTGACTCGGACAACACAATTACACCCACCCGCTCAGGAAACGCGGACCCATGGCATGAACAACAGCGTGTCTCTACGCGCTGGCCCGTGCTGTCAAAGATGCGCGGGATGGACGGCATTGCTTACACGCGGCGCTAGGGCTTTTGTGTTTGCAGCGGGAGGGTGGCCGCCGTTGCACCCGTGCCTACGATGCAGTGGGTCAGAAGAATTGCGTGGACGTGGGCTGTACGTGCTGCGCGGGGTAGCAGGAAGTCGGGTAGTCGCTTTGATACCGTGGGCTAGGGGACGGGACGGGCTGTGTAGTTCCGGGAGGGGGTGCTGGGGGGTCTTGAGGGGGGAGGGGACGAAGGGAGGAACGATTGCGAGTAGAGTTGCATGTAAAAAGGACCAGACGAACAAAGCAGGGATCTACAATCTAGGGCGCTGCATGACTGGGTATGAGCATGTAGAGCCGAGCAGCCAGGAGGTCGGACAATTACCTCAGGACAGCGCTGCTCGCTACGTTGCGACCGGAGCCTGATCACGATCGAAGTTCAGCCTCCGGATAGGTGTCCGCCCGCGTCCCCCCTATTGTCAAAGTCGCATCAGGGACAGAGCTTCCCTGCACCACCTATAAAGCCGCAGGCGAGGCTCTCGGGCGGACGGCAAGAAATCCGCTCAGGCATCCGAGTCCGCCACTCATCCTCTGCACTTGGCCTTGCGCCACCCCCCGCTCTTCGCCCTTCTCGCGCGACACCCTCGCACGTCCGCTGACACTCATGGACGCGTTCTTCTCGATCGCAGTGCCTGTCCCTGCGGAGGAGTCCGAGGCAGAGGCCTCGCGCGTCCCCGCGGACTATGACCACGCCAATGGCAACGCCGCGTTCTCGTGCGTCGTCTCATGACGAGCGTAGGCATGCCCCATTCTATGAAGCGGTGTGTTCATGGAACATGTAAGTGGACGAGTTCTTGTGGACCGTCGAACGACTCACCGACGATGAGCAGTCCCGCACTCCGACACGCATGGCCTACCAGGCCACAATCAATACACCCCTACCCCGCCCCGGTTTCCGGCTCTCGCGTCTTATCAGACTCGACTCACTCTGACGCTCCCATTCGCGCACCCCGACGCTTGCAGTTGTGCTGCGTACACTATCCTTGATGCTCCTTTCTTCGTTCGCGATTGCACGGTCATCGCCTTATTATTTGTATCCCTAGTTGGATGACCCGTACTACCCTTACTGTACTTTGGACTGGTTATGGACGCACGGATACTTGTATCGGTAGATTCTTGTACACTCGGATGGCCGTACTACTGAGGCAATCATGAGTGGCTTTATACACGCATAGTCCCTTGAGACGTACCCAGAACTCATAGACTCTCGTGGAGAACGCTCTGTGGGATGATGAGGGTCATAGGCAGCGCGAGATATCGTCTTGAGGGAAACGCGGCCGGGAGCTCCTTTGAGCACAGACGCTCTTCCCGGGGTAAGATGTGGTGAAAGCGGACATCTACTGCATGTTCCGTCAGTGCGAGACTCCTCGCGTGCCGCTCACAGTCACAGCGATGGCTGTCCGGGGACTGCGAGAGTCACTGTCATGAATGTCTAGAGAAGGTGACGGTGCCGCCACAAGCGCTGGCGCTCCCACTTGAGCCTGCGAAGTTTGTCGGAGTGCATCTAGCAATAGGAGCCTGCTCGGTGTTCTGAGTACAGTCACCCCACGTACTCACCAGAAAGCATAAACTATGGCCATCCAATCGTCATACTGGGTCACCCAGCCTGAAAGGTTGCATGTCGACCGCCAGTACAATTCACAACCAAGGGCAGTTGAGCATCGTGTTCCAGTTACCCAGATCCAACTAGAAGTAGAGCGGCCGAAGATTCCAAGCCTAGGTCTGTGGCGCTGTAGTCTTCCTTAGGCAGACCCAAAATACAACCTTTGTGAGAGCGGAGGACGGTTGTATATTACCGTTATGCCACCATATAAGTGGCGCTGAGCGCTGAAGCGCCGACTTGTCGGAAGTTGAACCACTGCCGTAGCCTAAACTTCGTAGCTTCATGGGCCTCAGGCCTCAGTTTTTTGGAAATCATGATCCAACTCATAGATGCCGACAATGTCTGGTTCAACGTCGGTTCCCTCTTCAAGCTGCAATGGTGTCATTCTGCAAGCAACCAAAGGATGTTTCCCCAAGACCCTGGATGCCTCTTGTTCTGAATACCTACGGAGTTGGAGCGTACCTGGAGCCTGACTTGGAGGCTTGTGGATCACTCAGAGCATTTCTATGGCAGTCTAAGAAATAAGGCACATATGAGATACAACGCGGCGCTGCCTAGTTACACGGCGCGGCATACAGAAAAGGTTTACACTAGTAACATGAGAACCATCCTAGTGGGCGCATGCGTCTTACTCGCGCTGGACATTAGAACATTGCCCCATTGAGGCGGCGCCCTTCGTCATCTCAATCGAGCCTGCAGCAGCAACGTACTTGCCCTCAACATCTTCAGTCATTCCATACCATGCTGCCCAAGTGGGAGGAGAACCACTCCCTGTCGTCGGGAGCGAGTTCGCCACAGCCCTGAACAAAGAGGGCGGACATCGTAGTCACGTCGTCTTCCGGCGGCACTTGGTCGCCATTCTGTTCTATGACATTCGCCACCTCAGTCGCGGCGGCGCGCGCATGGACAAGCGCACGAAGATCCGCGCTGGTGACATCATCGCAGTCCACAATCTGGAGTATCTTCAGTCCTGGGAAGAGCCACCAGCGACTATGGCTGTCCGTCACGTCCGGGGTGACGGTAGGACGCTGCCCAAGGGCACGCAGAACTTCGCGGAGACAGCTGCAACGAACGAATGACATGGTGTAACCACCGACATCAGGGTTCGATATGGCCCTGAGCAGACTGAACAGCACCGCTTGGTCGTGAATGTCACTGAAGATGACGCCTGCCGCCAACGCCAGCCTAGTGCCTGGAGGTACTGGAGTTGTGCACCGTACATATGCGACATCGTCGAGGTAGAGCGATCGAAGGAGTCGGGGATAGTGAGCCAGGGCTGCGGCATCCATTCCGATGAAATGTGTAGTACCGTTCCAGATAGCTCTTGTCATAGGGTGCATGTGCGAGAGTGCGGGTCCTGTGTATGAGCAATCGAGCTGCAGGTTTTCAAGCTTGAGGAGGCAGTCCCTACTGGTGATATTGGTGAGACATGAGACCAGATCGATGAACGGGAAAGGGCCATTGCAAGACTGGTAGTCGGTGATCGTCAATTCGGCTACGGAAGATAGGCGCTTTGAGTCCCATCCCGGCGTGACATACGCATCACGAAAATAGACACCACCCATGGATAGCGTGGCCAGCAAAGGAGTTTCGAGTCGACCGGCTGGAAGTACAGGACGCCGACTGGTGATGAGGTCGTCAATCAGGAAGTCCAAATGGAGCCGGGTTAATTTCTCTGCGGGGCCGACAATATCAACGTGCGGACGAGGCAATGAGCTGGAGTGCAAGAGCTTCATGCATAGAACGCGCCACCGTTGTATATGGGGCAACAAGAGTGCGATGACGGCCTTCACGTGTGCCTTCTCCGTGGGATCCTCGAGAGATGGATCGTATCGTCGCAGGATGAAAATGTCCAAGGGCCTGTCCCCAGACCAGTTCAGATGCTCTTGAATTGTCTCCAGAGAGGTAGGATTCCTGCCCGTCCAGATGATGATGCTTGTCCAGAGGGATGATATAGGTGACATGGCAACACGCCATAGCGGGAAGAGGGAGGTGAGTAGCTCTTGGTACGGACGCACAGCAGAACAGTCAGGCTTCTTCTGTCCATAGTTTAGGATTCTCCATGGATCCAAGTCAACCACGTCGCCCAACCCTGTTAATCCGGACTGGACGGCCGGTCGCGCCGCGGAGGCAAGTACTTCGCGAGCGACGATGAGCAGAACATCGGCAGGAAGGTCGGTTATGAGGGTTCGTCGTGGGCTATGATGATGTGTCATGATGCTCTGCACACTCATTTTGGTACTGCTATGCTACCTCCTCAGCAGCGCGTTGAGACTGTATTGAGGGGCGTTCTGCTGGTGATCGGTTCAAACTGACGAAACACGCGGAGGGCACAAGACCTACCGGGTTTTATCGTTGGTCTGATGATATACAATCCCCACTCTCCGTTTGCGACAATGCACCGTGCGTGGCCCACACAGGGTGAGGTGAGCGACGTCAAGAGGTTGCCGACAAGTCGATGACGAGAAAGCGTTAATCCCAGGGGGCACCAGCCCGACACCGTAACCATCGTACCGATCCGATCTGATGGGCGGAGACGCGGCCCGCCCACCCCGGCTGTGGCACGATATATATCATTCAACGAGACACAAGTGGTGATTCACAGATCTTACCTGAACCCTCCCTCCCTCCAGATATTCGCCAATAGCAGCATCCGGATTCCCGTCACTCAAATCCTGGGTGCCAGCGATGGTGCGCAGCGGCATTCGTTACGCCACGGTGTGGTGGCCTCCTCGCCGTTGTGTGCTTGGCGACGCTGCATTAACACGCCTCAACGAACCGAAGTACTGACGCTGCTGGGTGCGTGCGCATACACGCGATGGACGGGCTGTGGAATACTATGCCTGCCTAATACGGTCGGTCACTCGTCCCATCTGCTTCCGGAAACCCGAAAGGAACCACATCCCGTTTTGGACTTCCACTTATTGTCGACCTGCATGCTGCCCCGGAGGTCAACGTCAACCTTGGTTCTAGTGCATTTTGGCGAGAGTGAGCGTTCCGATGAGGGGTTCCGTAGATACCCTCACCTTTCAGTCATTGTTTCGCCGCAGGCAATTGTTGTTCTCCATGATAACCTCTGTCACAAGTCCCGGTCGATCTCGTCGATGCCTCTATAATGTCGAGCCTTCATTTTGACTACTCAGCTCTCCTTCCCCCTCACCATCACATCAACAGGCTGAGCCTTCGTCTGAATCGGACGTCCGCGCACCCCGAGCCCTCGATTCTGCGAAACCTCATAGCCCTGTGCAGTTCCCACATGGCATCTGCGTTGGCAGCTGTGGCCTTCTCGTGCGTTGCGTTGCTCGCATGTCTCTTACCGGCGTATTGGACTACGCGGAATGTCGCGATGCTAGCCATTATTTGGTGGTTGATGCTCTGCGATGTCATTCAAGGTGTGAACGCCGTGGTATGGGCCGGAAATGCCGAGGTGAAGGTACCTGTATGGTGTGACATCGGTGCGTCGAATGACTGCATTGAAGGGAAGTGGCTTACATTTGCATAGGCACGAAACTATTGTTAGGCGTGCGGATAGCGATCCCTGCCAGTAGTATATGCCTATCCAACCGAGTACGACATCTCCTCATGACGGGTGACGCTAGGGGGAGCATTGGCATCCTCTCCTTCGATTTGACGATGTGTATCCTGGTCCCCGTTATCTACATGACCCTTCGTGAGTGATCCACCACGATTGTTTGCGTGAGACTTACTATGAGCAGATATTATAGTTCAAGACTATCGATTCAACCTGACGGAAGACTTTGGCTGTTCACCTGCGGTGTACGAATCTATCACTGCGCTCTTCCTGGTCTGGATACCACCACTCGTTTTAAGTACAGTCGCTGTTGCCCTCACCTGTATCACTACCTATTTGGGCCACAAGCGTGGCTTCACGCTGGCCCTTATCTGTCGGTCAAGGAATTCTGGCCAACATACCTTCGACTTTCTACGGCCGCTTTTTAGATCATTCTTGATCTCATCCCTGTCTCTCGCTTCCTCAGCATTCTCTCTGCACGCAGCGCTTGCACCCTCGATTCACCTTCTTCCTTGGACGACCTGGCACGCTGTTCACAAACGATTGTCTCAAGTGAACGTCGTCTCGACACCTGGGATCTTGACGAGAATCGACATAGAGCTCACTTGGTGGAGCATCCCCGCGACGTCTTTCGTACTTATCGGCATCTTCCTCGCAAACCTCGCCCGCGCTTCCCGAGAAGACAGATCGCTGGAGGGATACCGCACAATGGTCTATCGCGCTAGCACCTTGTTCACTTGCAAGACTGAGGTGAGGCCGTTGTCCGCCTCCTCGTCGGTTATGGACTTGCGGTCCCATATGTCGTCCAAGCGCTCCTCGGAAACGCTCATGTCCATACATCCTCTGGGTCCCGAGGGTAGGGACAGCACACGCTCTCGTTCGCACACGATGGCCAAGCTCCCACCACTTGTAATCCCCTCTATGGACAAGGGCTCGTCGCCTACAAGTTCCCCCGATTCTGACGACGCGGACATCAGTTTCACGCAATCTGCGATATCGTACCTCGATTCCCCGGTGGGTCGGGCAGCGATTGCCTCCATGCCACGCCCGCCGTCCATCTTCCGGCCCGCGAACATGCCTGGGCGTCTTCCTGACCTGTCTCCGGTGACGAGGTCAGGAGAGGCAACGAGAAAAGACGGGCAGCGGGAAAGCCCGCGACGGCGTCGGCCGAGCTCTATCATCGCAGGACCTTGGCCCCGCCCGCCGTCCTTTCCGCCTTCCCCTATCAGGTCGTCAGACCGCTCTCCTCATACCCAGGCGTGCGTTGAGGGTACGCCACATACGGCTGTTGAGCTGTTGCCGGTTATCCAAGCCCCCTCGCCTGTCGCGTACCGCTTGCGGCCGCCAAGTAATGCCTCAGTGAACGTGAGCCTCGCATCGTCCACGGTCAGTACTTCCGCGTATGCGTCCGACTCGCCCCAGGCAATGCACGACTCGCCGACACTCCCCCAGTTTCCTCCCTTCGCGGACGCTGGTGTCCCAATAGGTCGCAACACCAGCCACGAGGCAAGCAGGCCACGTAACAAAGACGGGCTTCGTTCCCTCCGTAGAAATATGAGCCTGACTGGCCTCCACGGTCGAGAAAGGCACGCCGATGGTTTGGATGGGGGCGCAATTTACATGACAGTGGTCCAGGAGACTGTTTAAGGACATTCATTTGATCTGTCGGCTTTCGTTCGTCAATCACGCATTTTTACTATGCACTTATGGCCATCCACATACCCTGTAGCTTTCTTCGCCTCACACATACAACTCTGTAGCCATCGTTCTGTATCATAGTTGACTGGTCCCGATACATACCTGTCCTATCATTCTAGCACGCTAGCGACTGGCCGATGCCTTCAATCGGTGCCTCGTCGTGGCAACCTGGACGCCCTCTACAGCCAGAGATGGGAATATGTCAAACTTTGTCACCCTGATAGGTTGTTAGAGATGGGAAGCTATACTCGAGAAGTGCGACGGTGTGGGAGTCAGATTCAAAGGGCGGCTCAGATATTGGCTTCCAGTATTGATACTTATATATTCACATTTTGTATCATTTACCAGAGCGCTCTGCGATCTCTGATCTGAGTCAAGTAATCGGTACTGTCTTCATCGCGTCTTTGCACTCCGTCTTCACCACAGAAAAACGGCTCAACATGCGGTACTACGAGCAACGTTACCCCGAGGTCGATGAACTGGTCATGGTACAGGTCCGCCAAATTGCGGAGATGGGCGCGTACGTGAAGCTGGTGCGCCCTCTGAGATGCTCAGCAATGAACGATTGGCTTACTGTGAATCGGCCCTGCATAGCTAGAGTATGACAACATCGAAGGGATGATTCTGCTTTCTGAGCTGTCCCGAAGACGTATTCGATCCATTCAGAAGCTTATCCGAGTAGGCAGGAATGAAGTTGTAGTTGTACTGAGGGTAGACAAGGAGAAGGGTGCGTTCGCTGCATTACAGTCGCTAGACGTCGCTCACGGCATATCTCTACTCAAAGGCTATATTGATTTGTCGAAGCGTCGAGTGTCTCCCGAGGATATCATAAAATGCGAGGAGCGCTTCATGAAGTCAAAAACCGTCGCCTCTATCATGCGACATGTCGCTTCCAAGCTCCCGTCTGTTCCTATCGAAGGAGCCGATGGCAAGGAAGCAAAGGAGGGCGAAGAAGGCGAGGTGACGGGCACGAGCGAAGAGGAGCGCCTTGAGCAGTTGTATGAGCAGATCGCATGGCCGCTGGGCCGGAAATACGGGCACCCATACGATGCCTTCAAGCTCGCTTTGACGTGCGCGATGTTCTCCCCTCTGGCCTATTTCTTACTCTGACGCGAATGATACAGCGAGCAAGATACTGTCTTTGCCTCCCTCCCTGCACCCATCCCAGAGAACGTCAAGTCTATCCTCGTTTCCACCATCGCTCGCCGACTTACGCCGCAACCCATCAAGCTCCGTGCGGATATTGAGCTCACCTGCTACACCCCCGCAGGAATTGATGCTATCAAGAAGGCCCTTCGAGCAGGAGAGAAAGAGAGTAGTGAGGCCGTCCCTATCAAGGCGAAGCTTGTTGCACCGCCGCTGTACGTTCTGTCCACCAACGCGACTGACAAGGTGTGTGCTTCAGCACTCATTTGCTTGTGGCGGTACTGACGAACTCTCAGTACGCTGCCGTAGACCGTCTCGAGCGGGCAATAGAGTCTATTCAGTCATCAATTGAGGACAACGGGGGCTCTCTTGTGGTGAAGATGAAGGTGTGTCTCCACTTTCCCCCTTGTGGCCTATGCCTCGACTCAGCTTGCTGCTACAGCCCAAAGCCATCTCCGAGACGGAAGAGCACGACCTCGCGCAGCTCATGGCGAAGGCCGGACAGGAGAACGCCGAAGTGTCTGGCGACGAGGACGAGGAGGAGGGCATCTAAGGCTTTCTGCCTTTCGGTCATACATATATCTCTGACAAGCGCATGTGCATGTTAGATTGCGGTGTCCGCAGTGCTATGTATAGTACGGAATCACAACACTGTAGCCCTATGTACTGTAAGGCGCGATTGGCCATGTCCGCGTGCGAGCCGTATCAGAATGCCCAGAGCTCGTCGACTACGTTCGCAGGCGCAATGCTTGCATCTTCAACGGCGGGTTCCTTCTTGATGCGCCTGTTCGCTTCAGCCTCGAACATCTGTGGAGTACAATGTCAGTGTCGTCAGCAGCAAGAGAAGTCGTGCGCAGCGTACCGTACTGTACGTGTGGTCCAAGAAATCCTCCATCGCGTACTGAGGCCGCGTGAACGCCTCCTCAAGAACACTTGCGAGCGTCGCGACGACTGGGTGATAATGGTTCACCTGCGAGTGGAGCTCCCACAGGGACGACTCGAGTGCGTGCGCGTGCTGCGGGTTCGCCTCCTTCTCGTCATACGGGTCTACGCATTTTATGACTTCATGAGGGGCTAATGGCAAGATAGTGGAGGGAGAGCATACCTTCGTAGGGCCCAACGGACTCGATTGGACGGTGGATCATGACCATGCACGCAGGATGCCGCTTTAGGAGGTTGTACGTGAAGGGAATGAGCATCACCACTGCCGCGGGCGGCGCGTTGAGGGAGAGCCGTGCTAGCCGCTTCACAAAGGCGGCGACGAGAGCAGCAGGAAGATGTCTACATGAGGGGACAAGAGTCAGTAAACAGAGCGTTCAGTGCGAAGTTGACGTACGTGGAACTGAGGAAAACCTCAGTCAGACGGAAGAACCGCGCGCGGTGCTTGAGGTGTAACACATCCCGGTCGAGGAATGTGTAGAGACGTGTGTAGAAAGACGGGTAATCGCTGGGGCCCGAGGCATGAGAATCAAATGAAGGCGCCAAGACCAACAACGTACAGATTGTAGTCCTTCATGAGGGTAAACAGTGCATTGAGAGCGAGCAAGCCTACAGTGCCGCCTAAAGGCGATAGTCAAAACCTCATACGTCAATGAGATGAAAGCTGAGTACGTACCATAATCGACACAACCTCCAACCCAGTCCATCACCAGCACAGGCCGCGTAAGATGGGGCAGCACACCACGATGTAGGATATTGAGCACCCTTAGTGCGTGCCCTCTCGATGCGACCTCTCCCTTGCCGTCGCGATCCCGGATAGTAGCAGAGGACAGCCTCGGCATCAGCGCGAGCCAACACCGCGTGAACACGGCGCGATGGCTCGCTAGTGAGTGCAGGGACTGGTGTAGCGTCAGCGTGTGCACGCGCGCCGATTTCTGTTTTGCTTTATCCTTGTCCTTCGTATCTACAGTCGGCTCATCAAAGAACTTGCGCCAGTCGTCGTCGTCATCTGCGGACTTGTCGTCTTGTGCGTTGTCCTCATCCTCAGAGTCGTCGTGTTGTGCGCTGGCGCCCTTGCCCTTCTTACCCTTGGGAGGCGGAGGCTTCGTTCCGAGCTCCTCGACCCACCAAGAGTTGAGCTCTTTGTGATCAGTTGGGAAAGTGGAGAGCTTCTCGAGGAGCGAGAGCAGATTGACGGGGACGTTCGGGGACTCCGATTTCGCCAATAGGGTCCTATAACGGGTAAGACATAGCCACAGCGAGATATAAAATACTTGCTCACCCAGCCTCGCGGAGGAAGAACCACCGGATATCGTCGTGCACGTCGAGCCAAGTGTTGAGAAATGCGTCACGAACGTCCTCTCTCAGGAGCCCTGCTCCCGGGCTGCTGGTTTTCTGCTTTTTACCTGAGGGCGTATGCGAAGACCGAGGTGATGGGGGGCATGTGAGCAGAGCGTGCACAATCCTGCGGAAATGGTTGTTGTGGAACTGAGGCTGTGGTTTGCTGGTGGAGGGTTCGATGGAGTATGTCGTGAGAGCGGTGGATAAGTGCTTTTGGAGAGAAAGCAGAATCTGCAATGAGGATGTCTATACAAAGCTGTGAGTTGCCGAGAGATAGCAACATCGGGAGACGGAACGCACCCGTAGTATGGCTTCATCATCCTGCAATAGCCCTCCCAGAAACTCGACGTAACTATTCATATGCTCCCATAGCCATGCCCTCACCGCTTTCACCTCTTCTGCTTCCTCTGGACCTTTGCTGTTCATCATACCCTTTGTGACGAGGGTAACAAACAATCGGTAGAGTGCATAGATAGCCTTGAGGACGTGCCCCGCGTCCGACGCATTAACAGTAAGCTGGAGGAGATTTGCGAGCTTGTTCAGAGACCCGCTCTCAAATATTGCATTGCTAAGTTGATTCTCAAGTGCCTTGATGTCTTGAATGGTTTGGTCTTCGCCGACTTCAGCACCTGATGGCGTTTTCCGCTTTTTGGAGGAACTCGGTAAGGAAGATCGAGGTGCAGACATTGTTGGGTCGGTGTGGGATATTCAAGTCGATGAGACCATGTATATGGAGAGGGGATAGCAAGTACGCAGTTGGTGCCGCGAGGCTCTGAGACTGGTCAAGAGAAGCGTCCGTACACCGTTTAGCAGCTCTTCGACTTTGGAAAGCAATGGGCGCCAGTGTAAATTCTGCTCGATCTGAACCGGGGATCAAGGCACCGGCTATCAAACGCTGGAGGTTGAACACCGGACCGCCATCGCTACCAACTCCAACTCTCATGACTGTGCCTCACCTGTACCCGCTCTGCCACCGTCGTGGACAATATTCGGTTTCAGTTCGATTGGAGAATACACTGCCAGCGACTAGATTCCCGAGTTTGGTTGGTGTAGATGGCGGCCCACCCTCAACCTACACTCGCTTTCACGATCTAACATACCGTAGGTTTGTGTAGTCGACACAGATTCTGTTGGCCGCTTGGGCTGACAGGGAGATTCCGCTCTTAGCTATTAATAACACATTGAGGCAAACGAGGGCCGCACCCGAATATTCCGCCCTGCTGTCCAGTCAGCCAGACGGCTGGCATGGCGGCACAGTGGACGTTAGCCATTGTCTAGGCTGACATTCCCCCTTGCATATAAAATCAGCTCAAACTATGTGACGCTGTCTTTATCCGTGTTCTTTTCCATCGTTCTGCTGCCGTCTCCCTACCGTAGGTCGTACTAGCTTCACTATGATAACTTCGGTGCGATACTTGTCTCTCCTCTGCTCGCTCACTGCCCTCGCAGCCGCGGTCCCATCTGCGAGGTCCGATGGGCCAGCCGGCTCTGGTGCAGGCTACGACACCTCCCGCTTAGGCCCCGACAATGCAAACTGCAACAGACAAGTCTACCAGCTGGACATCACAAGCAATAACATCGTCTTCAAGGACGTCGATCCGAACGCTAATCAGGTATGCAAGATATCGCACGCCCTTGGTAGCCATCGTACTAATTGGTGCTTCACAGACGTACATCACGTCGCTTTTCCAGACGTTCCTTCCATCGATGAGCAACTTCACGGAGATGCATGAGAACTCCCAAAAGCAGGACGTCGCTAACACGTACTCGCTCTCCGGTACGCTATGCACCCCCAAGAATGGGGCGAAGAACCCCACGCATGTGCAGTACCTCATACATGGTGTTGGCTTCGACTCGAGCTACTGGGACTTTGCAGCTGCCCCAGAATACAGCTACGTCCGTGCCGCGGCAGAGGCCGGCTACACTACCTTCCGCTACGACCGCTTGGGTACAGGTCTGTCTGAGAAGCCGGCCGACGCATACAAGTGTGTCAGCCCATTCGCTCTCGCATCTTTAGTGGCTGATGGGGGTGGCCAGTGTCGTGCAGTCTCCGACCGACCTAGCGATCGCGATCAAGTTCTCCGAAATGTTGAGGAACGGTGAGATTGGCGGCCAGAAGTTCGACAAGATAGTCGGGGTGGGGCACAGCTATGGTTCGGTACAAGTGCAAGCGATCACAGCACATGCACCGACCGCGTTGGATGCCGCGCTTCTACAGGGATTCTCCAGTAACGGGTAAATGGGTTGCCCTACTATGATGCATACAACACTGACGCCCCGCCTAGGACGGGACAAGGCGAGTTCCTGGCTGGCGGCGTGTACTCGATTGCCACCGACGTATTCCCGGACCGCTTCCAAAGCAGCGAGTTAACGAACGCCTACCTCGTCACCGGTCTCGTATGTCTCTTTTTCCATTTGTCGTAACATTGGTCGTTGAGAGCCCCGCCACAGCCGCAAGCGAACCAGTTCGACTTCTTCTACTTCCCGTACTTTTCGCCTGCCGCGTTCAACTTGACGAGGGCAACGGAGCAGCCGGCAACTCAGGGCGTGCTCTTCTCGCAGACGGCGATCATGGGGACCGCGGACGAGTTCACGGGTCCCGTACACGTCGTTACGGGTGCGCAGGACATGCCTTTCTGTCTCCGTGACTGCTACGCCGTGCCACCGGACGCAAAGTACTCCAGCATCCCCGCGTACGTGCAAGAGTTGTACCCGAAGACACGCAACTTCAGTGTGCACATTCCCGCGAACACGGGCCATGCGGTGAACCAACATTATTCGGCACCGGACGTGTATCAAGAGATGTTGGCTTTTGTTGACAGCGCGCTCATGTAAGCGGGCATTCTATAGTTCAACTGTTGCCTTCTATAGCTTGCGTGTACGAGCCTGGGACTCGAACGTTACCGATGTATGGATTGAGCATAGGACCAGTGGTGCTTGCCCAGAAGGCACCTGTAGATGGGCGTGACAGCACTGAGTGTGACATGACGGCGCTGAATAAGTGGGATAGTCACGCGTTACTGTCTACAACTCTGAATCGTTGAAACTTGGACGTGATCGACTGACACTGTCACCTCTAGAAATCGATCCCGCTTCCATCACCTCTGGGTTCGGAGTAACAGTCGCGAGTCATAGGCTGCTCAACCAGAAGAATGGGTATCCCGAGATTTACATAGACGTCCTGGATTCCCTGGTACTATCGATATGCAAGAGGGTCTTATCCGAGATCATCGCTGGCATGACTGGTTCCTATCTGCAACGAGGCAGTATCCTATACGGCTCGGCGATATTGGAGAGAAGCTGCAAACCTTTCTCTGGGCATCTACACAGTGTGGTTGGAGGAGAACCACTCAGAGACGGAGGACTGGCACGCCGGTAAGCGTCAGCTAGTGCGATAACCCTTGATGCATTTCGTCAATGAACATACTTCCACGTCTCTGTGTGGCTGAGTTGGCGTGGTACCGGCCTGGTACAGGCTCGAGCTTGATAGCGAAGACGTGTAGACGCTGACCGAACCAGTCCTGGATTAGGAGGCGTTGTTGCACAGCTTATGACCACAGCCGCGTGTCGTCCAGATGACCAGTATGTCCTCTATACATCTATCCATCTCACCCAACATCGCATGTCATCGCGTTTGCCTTGCTTGTTGTCATCGACCACCGGTCGTCTATTACTCACATAGCGCAGTCCTCATACCCTTCTGGACCTGAACGACTAGCTGCGATGGCCGCTTCGGAGGATGTGTATGCAAGAGAACTCTTCAAATGCGGAAAAGGATATCCGCTTTGGCAACCAGAGGCGACGGAAGACGACGTAGAAGTGGAATTGGGGGACGTTGGCTATTTGGACAAGGGCTGTTTCTGTCGCTTGTTTAATGCATGCCGCAGCGAAGACGACCCTCTAAACAACAAACCGTCGCACGTTCCTGATGACTTTGTTCCATTCACGGCGGATTTGTTACCGAAGAAGACTCACAGCGCCGTCGGCGCAGGTCCTTTGCTGAGTAGGAGTGTCAAGAGACTAGGAGGAATGGCAGAAGTAGCAGTGTGCGCCTTGCTAGTCCTTTTGTATCGAGTTCTCCGCTGATCTCATACCGTCTCGTCCGTAGGTACGGAGGGAAAGCCGGCTTCGATTTCGAGTGTGTCGACAACCAAGGCGCTTGCATCGTCGTCGGCTCTGCAGCTCCCCGCGAAGAGTTCCACCAAACACGTCGCATGAAGCTTTACATGAAGAAGAACATCGACAATTGGTATCACTATATGATCGATGGCCTCGGTATCGATAGAAACTTGGATGAAATCCTCTTCATCAAAGGTTGGGTGAAGACAACCCATTGGGCAGTCGCGGCGTTTGTTGATAGAGCGAAGAGTGCGAAGGTGAAGGTTAGCGGCACTTTCGGTCCCGTCGCCGAGGCAGGCGCCGGATTTGTGGTGGAGACGAGCTATTCTACAGTCGATCATCACACTGGTCCTGGAGGGCGGTTTCCTCAGGTACAGTCGACAAGCAGCAAAAAGAAGAAGGGAAAGAATCGCGAACAGACAGACGCGGGTTCCGCAGTCGAACCAAAGCCGACCCAGTGCATATTCTTGCATTATTTGAAGCTGAGGAAAAGATTGCTACTGCCGCCAAAGATGTATGCCGCAGCTGAACCAAGGGACCCGTCTTCGCCGCATGAAGAAGAATACGACTTTGAGGAGGCTCCTGTTACGAGAAAGGTATCGATCATGGGGCTTGTGCGTGGCTGAGCAGTACTGACAAATATCACCAGCCGTACGACCCGGTGGACTACGTCCTAGACTATATCCTGAAGGTTCGTCCCAGTGGCTTCCAGAGTCACTGATTCGAACCATATCGTTGGCAGTATTCAGAGGCGGCTGAGGCCATTGCAAGCGATACCGATATTCTGGATTTATGCAAGGTATATGTCCTTGACTCTGTCCGAGTCTAGAAATAATGTTCACAAACTATATGCAAGAACAACGAGGACACTGAGTATCCCATCCCCGATGATATACCCGCCTTTCTCGACAGTACCCGCCCTGAGATTGAGGTGAATAGCGACGGTTGTAGGTCTCCAGCTGTCTTCAGTGCTGCTTCCTGTTGACATTCATACTATAGTGGGCATGTTGGTGATAAATGACGCTATCACGTGGGAGGCCTTCGCAGAAAGTGCTGCACTCGTCCAACCAAACGTGCAGAACTCTCCAGACCCTGAAGCAGGCACAGCAGGAGATACACCGGACCACGACTATACTGGCCGGATGAGCGATGGTGAGGGCGCTGCGGATAGTCCAGATCGTGACGAAGATATGCACGATTCTGAGAGGACCAGGAGTGCCGATGAAGGCGAGGACAAGAAGACCTTGAATTTCAGTCTGAGTGACTCGTTGCTGCAGATGGTCGGTGGAGATTTCGAGCGGAAGGGTGGCGTCTTCGCGCTCGCATACTCACCCGCAGGGAACAAGATCGCTGCTGGGTTTGAAGACGGTTCTGCCCTCATCTGGAATGGCGAGAATCGTCAATTACTACATGCCCTCGAAGGTCATGGCAGCGCCATCTGTTCCATCGCATTCTCACCTGATGGCAGACGCCTCGTCACCGGCTCGAGAGACGAGCTCGTGAATGTCTGGGATGTCATGACAGGTGACAGGCTGAGGACCCTTCGTGGTCACGAAGGCTTTGTCAACTGCGTTGCATACGCTCCTAACGGCCGGCTTATCGCATCCGCTTCCGTAGACTCGACCGTGAAGCTATGGGACGCGGAGACCGGGGCCGTACACGCGACGACGGATGGTCACGACGCCATGGTCATGAGTGTCGCATTCTCCTCCGACAGTCAGCGCATCGTGTCTGCGAGCGCGGAGGGCGTAGCATTCCTCTGGGATACTATCGACGGCCAGCGCACCAGCACACTCTATGGACACGAGGGCGTTATATACTCCACCGCGTTCTCGCCTCGCAACGATCGGCTCGTTACGAGCTCAGACGACGGGTCAGCCAAAGTGTGGAGCACGCTCTCCGGCGACGAGTACATGACGCTCCGCGAGCACCAGGGCTCCGTTTGGGCCGCCGTGTTCTCTGCAGACGGCAGACGGGTGCTGTCGGTCGGCAGCGAACGCACCGTCAAGATCTGCGACTCGTACAGCGCAGAGCTCATAGACACCATCGACGGTGGCGACGACCTCGCGAACGCTGCGACCTTCTCGGCGGACGGCAAGTACGTCGCAGCGGGCGGGGAGGACCATACTGTTTCCGTGTGGGACACGGACACCAAGCAGCGCATCCGCCAATTCCAAGGCCACCGTGATAATATCAACCGCATCGTCTTCTCTCCGGATAACAAGCACTTGGTCTCCGCTTCGGACGATGGCACTGTGAGGCTCTGGCAGCTGCCAACTGCAGCTGTGTAGCCGGCTATGACAGGGATGGCAGAAGTGTATGCATTTGATCGGTGATGAGTTCGTATCTATTTTGTCGTTGAAACATATCATCATCTGTAGGAACAGACACGGCTTCTCCCCACTGAGGACGTTCCATTCGTTGTAGGCTTTGGTCCAGCACCAGTCATATCAGGCCCATTGCAGAGGGCACTGGTATTGTATCTCGACGAATTGTGACAAGCTACATTGGATCTGGCTGCTCGTCTTCCCAAATGACAGCAAACCATATCGGCAGTTGCATAAGTCTTGCACTCGAGTGGTATCAAGGGCTGCAGCTGGCTAGTCCGAATGCGTGGTGTCTGAGGGAGGGTGGCTTCGAGCCTTCGACTCGTTTGAATGAAAGCGTGGGATTGTCGCCAGCTGATAGCAGGTGCACGTGCTGTGGACCTTTGGTCGCTTGTCAGTGTCACTTGGCTCAGGCTGTCGAGACGTCAACCGCACAATTGTTGAGAGAGGCTATGTGTTGCTGTGCAAAGCAGTGGCTACGGCCAGCGCGACGAAGTTTCACTCTACGATTCCTCTGCGCATACACGCCTATTGAAGCCCCGACACTGTTGGGGCGATGACTCATAGCCTCGCTGACGGCTTGATCCTGTCAGTAGCAGTGTCTGTGACTGTCTGCGAGTTCTCTGGATTCTAAACGCCTGCGAGGATGAACCACACAATCTGATCGGACGCCGGTCAGGCCCCAAGGTGTCTCATGCCAATAACCTTGTCGCACCCCTCTACTTATTGAACACCCATCTGCCACCGCAACCCGCCACCGCGCTCCCCCACTTCTGTTGCAAGCTACCTCGTTTACAGTCCAGTCAACGTGAGATGTGCGCTTGCAGTCATTGAGTTATGACTGACTGGGATGAGACAGTTGTCATGTCTGAGGATACACAGCAGTCAAAGCGTGATGTCGAAATTGAGGAGGGCGAACGTACGTTCTGACTTGGTAGATATGAACGATGCAACGCTTACCAACATGCTCCCGGCAACAGTACCGGTAGTACCAAGGATAGATAAAGGCAAAGGTCGTGCTACAGAGGAAGACCTCCGTGAGGCAGAAGGCGACGAACTGCATGTGCCCAGCACCATTGATGAGGATGCTTCAACAGGGCCAGCCCTGGACCAGAGCGTCGGTCCCCTAAACCCCCCTAACGATGCAGCCGTCTATGCGGAGGAGCTTAAAGTGCTGGACTCTAATCCTGCCGTGTTGCCCTTCCCCCCTTTTACGATGAACGAACGTCGAGGCGGCATCACCGCCCTAGAGTATTCGCGCCGGGAAGACCTCATCGCTGCAGGTTTCGAGAATTCCAACATCATCATCTGGAACGCAAATACTCGCCGACTATTGTACGAGCTCCGTGACATCGAACACACGGACTACGTATGCACCCTTGCCTTTTCTCCCGATGCAACACGGCTTGCAGCCGGATATCGTGATTCGGTCGTGATCATATGGGATCTCACTACGGGGGAGAAACTGGTCATGCTTACGAAACACCGTGGTTTTGTGAACTGCGTCGTGTTCTCGCCAGATGGACGTACACTCGCAACGGCCGCTGTCGACGGCACGGTCAAGCTTTGGGATACCGACACATGGACACTGCGTGCCGAGACGACGGACCATGATGCTCTTATCCTTGCCGTTGTCTTCTCGCCAGACGGCTCGCGCATCGTTTCCGGCGCCGCCGACGGCGTGACTCGCCTATGGGACGTGACGAATGCATCTGTCCTCCGCACTATGCAAGGGCATGAGGGTGTCATCTACGAAGTCGCATTCTCTCCCGATGGCTGCAGACTCGTCACCAGCTCCGATGACGGCAGGGCGAAGGTATGGGGCGCTGAATCGGGCGAGGAGTACATGTACAGCGAGCACGCGGCGTCCGTCTGGATGGCGGTCTTCTCCGCAGATGGCAAGCGCGTACTCTCCGTATCGAGTGGGGGCATTGTGAAGGTTGCCGACTCGTACAGTGCGGAGGTGCTCGGCACTATCGGCGACAATTCCGAGTTCGTGAGCGCACCAACCCTATCTGCGGACGGCCAGTATTTTGCTGCAGGCGGTGAAGACTATTCGCTATCAATATGGAGCACTGAGACAAGCAAGCGAGTGGCACTACTGCGAGGACACATGGATATCGTCACTCGTGTTCGTTTTTCCCCTGACAACGAACGAGTGGTCTCTGCGGCGGACGATGGACGAGTCAGACTATGGCAACTGAGTGACTTCCCTATTCCACCTGAATCGGATGTAGCCTCGGAGGAACAAGAGGATGAGGACGCGGGGGAAATTGGAGGACCAAACACCGAGAGCGAGGAGAGGGTAACAAGAGATGACGAGCGAGCGTAGTAGTAGAACCCGACGCGTACATAGCATGTTGGAGTACTCAGTTCTGTGCTTGAAGTTCAGAGCAGTTCCGTGTAAGCGAATGCAGGAATCCGATAATGTCGAATACTGGTCGTGCATTTGTTTGAGTTATACTGCCTTGAGCCAGTGGAGCTGCGTCCGCGGTCCGAGTTCGGTCCTGTTCGGTAAGCAGGCAACGTTGCCTCGACCGTTTGCAAGTTGTTTCAGCGGCTTGCAGACGCCGCAACCCACGCGGCTCCGAACATATGTAAATAACAGCTTGCGGTCCATCACCTTTCTGCATCGAGGTGTAGTACACACTTTCAGTAGCCGTACGCACGACAGTCCTACCGAACCCTGTACCAGGTAGCCTATCCAACCTCTATCGATATGGGCCCGAGAAGCGCGTGCATGGACCAAGACCACACAGCCTCGTGCAGGATGTCTTATATAACCCGTTTCGACGGTGCTTGACCCTCAGTGTCTACCCCAGCTCTGATCTGCATGACTTCTCCGGACCACGAGATCTACGCCAGAGAGCTCTTCAAGCGGGGGCTCGGGTATCCACTATGGGAACCCGAGCCGAAAAGGGCTTACGACGACGACGGCGAATACCAAATCGGCGACGTCCAGATCGGCGACGTTGGCTATGTCCATAGTGGAGGCTTTTACCGTCTCTTCAATGCCATGAAGGAAGCCGACGATGAGATGAATACGCGAACTAGGATAGGCGTGCCACCAGAATTCGAGAAGTTTTCCCTAGGAAATGTGCCGATTATGCGTGCGGACGGGGCGATACCAGAAGGCCCTGTGTTTAGCCAGAGTGTGAGGAAGATCGGGGCGGGTGTAGAGGCAGGAGCGTGAGTACGCAGTGCTTGAACACCGTGTTCACGATCGCATTGCTGATCATCAGGCTCGGCGCGCGTTAGCCATGGAGTTGGGCTCGACTTCAAGTGTGAATGCGTTAACTCTCATGGCGCGGTGGCCATCCTTGATACCCCGGGGACTCGGGAGGCTGTGCACAATTATCGCAGGATGAAGCAATACATGAAAACGAACGTAGAGAAGTGGTACTCCTGGGCAATGGACATGGGTTACGATATGGCCGTCGAAGAGATTTTCTTCGTGATTGGTTCGACAAAAACGACTCGTTGGGCTGTCGTAGCCTTCTCTGGCAACAGTAAGCATGTCCAGCTCACCTTCCGTGGCAACTTCGGTCTCCCTGCTGCTGCTGCTTTCCATATCGATTATCAGACACAGTATAATGCGGTATGCACACCGCGAATAGGCCCCAGTGATCGCCCTAGAATGGCGCCTGGCAATCCTGTCGGACCTCTTCCTCTGGAAACACAGGAACCATCCGCTTCTACGCCGCAAACTACTCGACGTGGAAAGAAGAAAGCGAGACAGAACGTAGAGGACGTGAACAGACGGTCAGGAGAGCAGAGTACAGGGTACCCAGCTCGTTACCCTTCCGACCAATGCATGTTCATGAACTATCTCAAGTTAAAGAAGCGTCCGCTCTTCCTGCCTGATACAATAGAGGCGGCTGCTGAGCCCCAGGATCCCTCGGTAGACCGCGACAGTGACTCTGCGCAGATGCTGATTGAAGAAGTCCCTGCCAGGGAAACGGTATGTCTACCCAACATACTCATCGCGGAAATTGGTGATATCAGCGTTATTCCTGAAGGTGTACGATCCTGTTTTGCACGTCCTGGACTACATATTGGATGTATGAAGGTTGATATTCATTGTCTATGTCTTCTGACCTACAGGCATAGGTTGCCCCAGATGCAACTGTGGCCGTTTCAAGCGACCTAGAACTGGTGCGGCTATGCAAGGTGCGGAAACAGTAAGACGTCCCGTACGCAGCTCATTTCAAATCCTTAGAGTCGTATAGGGGGCGACTTCCCTATCCCTGACGATATACCAGGCTTTCTTGATCGAGTACGACCCCAGGTCGAAGTCACCGAGGATGGGCGTGAGGGCTCGCGTTGTTCCCTTTGTTGGCTCCAGCGCTGACCCGTTCCACTTAATAGTGGGCATGCTATCCTTTGAAGAAGAAGACGCGCGAATGCAGATCGATTTGATGACAGGGACTGAGGCGCCACCTCCAATGCCTACGGATTCGGACGAAGAGGAGGATGACAATGAGAGTGCTGGAGAACATGACCCAAGCCCGGTGGATCCTTCATCCCGTCCCGAAGTTCCGCGCCTGAGCTCAGAGGAGAAAGGAAAGTTCGTAGAGAGAACAAACATCCTAAGCCTTGCCGGGATCAGCGGTGGCGAGAGGAGAGGCGGAACATCTGCTCTCGCGTTCTCCCCCACCGGAAGAGACGTTGCCGCAGGCTTCGAGAATGGCTGTATTGTCGTCTGGAGTGTGACGGAGAATGCTGTCCGTCGCCAATTCAACGGTCACGAAGGTGTTGTCGCCTCCCTCATCTTCTCTCCAGACGGTAGCAAGCTCGTCTCAGGAGGCCGCGACGGCAAAGTCATCCTGTGGGACCTTGCTGCCGGAGGACCCATCTCTAGCACGCCAGCTTACGAGGGTACTGTCGACTGCCTCGCGTACTCCAATGATGGCAAGATGTTCGCCTCTGCTGCGGGTGACTCCGTCGTCCAACTGTGGAATGCGGAGACTGGTGCGCTCATGGCGCATACGGAGGAACATAGCGGTATCATCATGACTCTCGCATTCTCCCCAGACAACGAAAGGTTCGTATCCGCATGTGCGGAAGGCCAGGCACACGTCTGGAGTACGCACACGGCGACATCGATCTGTGACCTGAACGGACACCAAGGTGTCATCTACACGATCTCATATGATCCAGATGGGAAGCGACTCGTGACGGGTTCGGATGACGGGACGTGCAGAGTGTGGGGCGCTCTACTTGGGGAGGAGTATATGACACTGAGCGAAGGTGAGAGTGGCCAGGTATGGGCTGCAGCATTCTCTCCGGATGGGAAAGAGGTGCATTACGTGGGGAGTGAGCGAATCCTGAAGACGTTCGACTCTTACACGTCAGATTCGATTCACACCATGGATTGTGGTGACAAGGTAGCGATGACCATGACGTTCTCTCCGGATGGACGGCTGTTCGCGGCAGGCGGAGAGGACCATGTGGTGACGGTGTGGGATATGTCGGATAGGAAGGAGTTGGCGTCACTGGGGGGACACACGGACAACGTGAACCACATCGCGTTCTCGAAGGACAATCGGTATCTCGCTACTGCGTCGGACGATGGCACACTGCGCAAGTGGGATCTGCCACCCTTGCCAACACTTGGCGCGAGCACTGTAAAGGTATGTGCTACTGTCGCCGCAACGTCGGTTCGGATATTCACGAACATACAGTCTGTACAACAAACTTCGTGAGGAAGGAGGGAGAGATATCTGGAGAGCAGCGCTCGTCAGTAAAGCGGGGAATGGAGGGGTCTGGAAGGATTACTGCATACGAAAGCGGAACATGTGTGTGCTCTATATTTAATCAATCAAGCCTCAGGCTGTTGATCTGTGCATCGTGGTGAAGTCTCCGTTGCGCCTCGCTGAACGCGGTGAGCGCGGCCACAAGCCACAAAATCATTTACGTCTCTTCATCCCAGAATTCTGACTGATCCAAGGACGTCCCGCTGCGAACCGGTTCGCCGGTGAGTATTGCTGATTTCCGCGTTTTGAACAAAAGCTGAACGGGATCTCCTCCTAGATTGCTGCGAGTGTAGGGAGTAATGCTGAAGAGGATGTTCGAAACGCTCGTCGCATCACAATAGCACGCGGCGCAACCCCTTAGGGGCAAGGTATGGTGGCGGTGGTAAGTCTTTTGGCCCGATCGTATATCGGCTGGAGCTTAAGGCTGAAGCATAGCTCTGTCCTCCTTTCCATAGTCAAAAGCAGCTTGTTAAGAATGTTCTTTCTGGTCCTGGATTATCACGGCACCATCGCATCCGATGTGAGGGAACAGGTCTTGTGAAGCATAAATATACCAACGCCCGTCGTCGGGAACCTAGCTTTGGCCTGAAGTCGTCGTTCGACATCGCCACCCCCTAAAGCGGCGTATCCTGCTAGCTCAAAAACCAAAGAAGAGATGCCTGTCGTACATCCCACCAATGGACGGAAGCAAGTCCGCAACACCCGCCGCGAACATTGAAGAACAAGGTAAGGACCGCTAGTGTGTCTCATACCGATATGTTGTGCTAACCGATGTTCCGCCGTTCATTTAGTCCAACCGGAACATGGTTCTTCGATCGCCCTCGCGCCAGACCGCCTGAAAACGCGACCTGCGAAGAGGTTGCGCATCGCGGAGGATGGCTCTTCCCTGACCACTGCCACCACCGTAGAGATGCCGAAGGACGAGGCGGTTGATCGCCCTGGGCGTGCGGCGAGCGGCATCAATTCGAATCGAGAAGCCAATGCCCGCATCCAACGGAGACTTCTTGCGGGAGGGATAGATCATGTCACCCCTCAGAGGAAACGGAAACGTTCTGGTGCAACGATGACCCAGGCGACCAACGACGGCGGCGGAGAAGAACACCTATTTTCTGACGAGAGGCTCAGCGCCACCAATGCACGCATCACGGGCATCGCACTCTCGCCTTCCGGAGACGTAATCGCTGTAGGGCTGGACAGTGCCATCGCATTATGGGAGACGAAGCACCGACGCGTAAGGCGATTTCTTAGACGCCATGAGAAGGATATCACTGCTCTTGCGTTCTCTCCCGACGGAAGGAAGCTTGTTTCGTCAGCGCACGATAACTCCGTCATTGTCTGGGTAACCACCCGTGGCCAGCTGAAAAAGACACTGAAGGCGCACCGTACGGAAGATTGCATCGCCTGGTCGCCCGACGGGGTGGTTTTCGCAACCGTGACCCGCGTGTCCGGCTTGAACACCGTCAAGCTTTGGGAGGCTCATCCTCCGCAATTGCGCGCCGAGACGAAGGAATGTCGTGTGGAGTTCATCAACATCCTATTCTCCCCCGACAACAAGCACTGCGTAGCCACGACCTCTGCAGGGCACGCGTACGTTCTAGACACGCGCACGGGAGAAAATGTCTGCACGTTGCGTAAACACGGCGAAGCCATCTGCACTGTCGCATACTCTCCCGACGGGAAGCGCATTTTTACAGGATCGATGGACGGTACATGCAGTGTGTGGAACGCCCTGAACGGAGACGAGTTCATGGTGCTTCGCGATAGGCCTAACCCGCAGCCCGTAGTGTCGGCAGCCACGTTCTCTGCGGATGGGAAAAGGCTGCATTACATCGGGAACGGGGGGTTCATCCAAACATTTGACTCCTATTCTGCGGACAAGCTCCGCGAGAAAGATTGTATGGGGAAGGCTACACGCACCTGGGCGTTCTCTGCGGATGGCCGATTGTTGGCTGCAAGCGACGAGGACTTTGTCATCACTGTTTGGGACGTGGAGACGGGAGAGGAACTCGATCGACTTCGAGGACACAAGTCCGTCATCAGATACATACTATTTTCTCGGGACAACAAGCTTCTCGTATCGGCGTCGCAGGAGGGTGGCGTCGTCATAAAACATGAGCTTCCGAGTCCGTGACAGCTGGACTGCGGGCGCCAAACCTGTTTTACATAGTAGTTAACAATCGACACAAAACTGCAAAAGACCTCACTTTGACGAGTGTTATGTACAGGCTTGTGCAGCAGTGCTGCGTCGCGTACGTAGTTCGTGGAGCCAAGTCTGGGTTCCCGGTTCATAGCCGCCGTGACGTGACGCGCGCGGGCAGGACCCTCCGGCCTATCACGCGTACTATGGCGGCCGTGTCCTGCGTAGTATAAGTACTTTGTACTACCTCACCGGCTCCTCAGTAATCCGGCATATCGCGACTCATGTGGGCGAAGATATGTCCATGTTTGCTGGCTGGAACCATTTCCACGGTATGCTGTTTCCGATTGATTTCTGTCGTCACTGAGCTGTGTCATTTGGAAGCTGGTATGCATTCGCAAGCCACCAGTGTTGACGAAGTGACCAGTGCTGACCCTGACCTCTGATGCATTTTACCAACACACATCAACGTGAAGCGACGATACAGAGGCCGTGCGGGAAATCAAACTCTCGTCTATCTCAATGAAGGACGAAACTCGAAGATGAAGCAGCAGCATCAGGTTTCTCGACCTGGAGACGCGCGATGTCTGGTTGTTATCACGAGTGTGGACACACCATGACCTGGCGCTGCGCTCACAGGGTCATCAAAAACACCCTTACCAGTAATCAAACAGTATGTGTAGCGCTTTGTGGGACTGTTTCATTTACTCAACTTGCGCCACAACACGGCGCGCCATCACGATAATTGTCAGCCAGCATATATTTATACACAATGTAGGGAGCTGTTTCTTCAACCTGCGTACAGAACCTAAAGATTACAGACGGCATAACTGAGATGCACGAATCATTGCCAGCCGAACAAACGGGACAGGAAGTAGTGACTGTAGAGGCCAGCGCAGAGCCCTCGGAAATCCCTACGCAAGACAGCCGGCTGCCTGTTGTCACGGTGAGCACCCATTGTCCGCAACCCTCGCTTTCTCCGACTGCGAACCCAATGGGGCTGGTGCAGACCGCGCAAATCCACAACAACGATCAGGTCATAGCATCTCTCAGCCCCGACTCCACAGTTCCACCGTGGGGAGGTATCGAGGAACAGACTGAGGAGCGAGTGATCTCTATTCGAGCACAACCTGGGGGAACGTCTGCTCTCGCGTTCTCCCCCATCGGAAGAGACGTTGCCGCAGGCTTCGAGAATGGCTATATTGTCGTCTGGAGTGTGACGGAGAATGCTGTCCGTCACCAATTCAACGGTCACGAAGGTGTTGTCGCCTCCCTCGTCTTCTCTCCAGACGGTAGCAAGCTCGTCTCAGGAGGCCGCGACGGCAAAGTCATCCTGTGGGACCTTGCTGCCGGAGGACCCATCTCTAACACGCCAGCTTACGAGGGCACTGTCGACTGCCTCGCGTATTCCCATGATGGCAAGATGTTCGCCTCTGCTGCGGGTGACTCCGTCGTCCAACTGTGGAATGCGGAGACTGGTGCGCTCATGGCGCAGACGGAGGAACATAGCGGTATCATCATGGCTCTCGCATTCTCCCCCGACAACAAACGGTTCGTATCCGCATGTGCAGAAGGCACGGCACACGTCTGGAGTACGCACACGGCGACATCGGTCTGTGACCTAAAGGGACACGAAGGTGTCATCTACACGATCTCGTATGATACAGATGGGAAGCGACTCGTGACGGCCTCGGACGACGGGACGTGCAGAGTGTGGGGCGCTTTACTTGGGGAGGAGTATGTGATACTGAGCGAGGGTGAGAGTGGCCAGGTATGGGCTGCAACATTCTCTCCGGATGGGAAAGAGGTGCATTACGTGGGGAGTGAGCGGGTCCTGAAGACGTTCGACTCTTACACGTCAGATTCGATTCACACCATGGAATGTGGTGACAAGGTAGCGATGGGTATGACGTTCTCTCCGGATGGACGGCTGTTCGCGGCAGGCGGGGAGGACTATGTAGTGACGGTGTGGGATATGTCGGACAGGAAGGAGTTTGCATCACTGGGGGGACACACGGACAACGTGAAGCACATTGCGTTCTCAAAGGACAATCGTTATCTCGCTACTGCGTCAGACGATGGCACACTGCGCAAGTGGGATCTGCCACCCTTGCCAACACTTGGCGCGAGCACTGTGGAGGTATGTGCCACCGTCGCTGCAACGTGAGTCCGGACACTCACGAACATACAGGCCGTGCAACAAGGCTCGTTGATAGATGAAGGCAGATCTTGAGCTCTCGCGCCGTCCGTTAACAAGACGGGGCATGGAGCATTCTGCAATGATTACCGCATACGAATACGTAATTTGTGTGCACTAGGTCTGTTGGTCACTGAGTCTATGGAACTGTACATCTCGATATGCATCTGGGTGGCGACCGCTACCAGTGATGCGTGGAAGTCTACGGTAACTGTCTCCTTGCCGGCTGTAGAATCTCGACATTTGGGAGCCCTTGCAGTATGTATAAATGTGCCACAACAACAAATATCTGAGACAGACAGATATCGAGACATAGGAGTGAACTGAGTTGTCACAACAAGGTGGATGCAAGGAACTCGTCGCCGCCACAGGATGTAGCTAACAGTGGGTGGAGGGCCATAGGCCATGGCGCAACTTGTGCCAGAACCTCTGGCCGTCACGCTCGCATTTTGTACAATGTCACCCATTGTCCGATGGCTACCCGATACACTCCTATACACCTGAGGCTCTGCAGAAGTTCACGCGGCCCTGAGTGGACATGGATAATCGAGGTGCCAGGTTTACTGGTGCGTGCTCTTCCATAAAGGTCGAAACGCGGACTTCGCTCGAACGCTCGCCGTTGGCATGTTGTTAGGCTTGACGTTGTAGGTTCTGCATCTGGCTATTGCGCCCTGAGGTGGTGCCGGTTTCCCTTCGCTTAGTATCTCAGGGACATCTACTGACAGTGGATTATAAGCACATCTAGTAGTGGTACAAATGTCGGAGCGCCAGTTGCAGGCGATAATACACGGAGAGAGAGATATGACCGAGATGTATGTACGAGGTATCGCGACGATGTGGTAACGGGACGGGGACACGTCATGTCATGCGAGTCTGATGTCAGTCCGAAGTGACATGGGGTGCGAGCAGGCTCGTAACAATACAGATGATCCAGTCGCTAGTCATGAATGTGCGCGGTATCGAGTATGCGTGGAAACTGGAGACGGAGAAGAGGGATCCATGAACGTGAGATGGAAGATGCACAATGAGAAAGAAACGACGACGACGACGACGACGATGCTGCTGCGTAGAACTGCACTGCAAATGACAAAACAACACGACAATGACACAAGAGATGACCGAGAAGATGCTGTGCGAGATGTTCGAAAGTCCCTGATGTTGCGAAGGTGCGATGTACCAAGTGCGGCGCGGCGAGCTAGATCTTTAGCTCACGGAATCCACGCACGTCGACGCGGCCTGTGCCATTCTTCTTCCATTCCGCATTCGCCTCCACTTCGTCCTCGTCCTCGCCAGAGCCCTGGACACCCTGCGCCGGAGGCTTCGCAGAGAACTTCTTAGATTTCCCTCCGGGGATGACGATTTTACCTGCGCCGCCCCTCGTTTTCGCAGCGGCACTGGCTACCAGTGCCGCACGGGGCTTCGGCAGACCGAGAGCCTTGCGCTGGCGCCGAGTGAGACGCGGCTGAACAGGCGAGGGCGGTAATACAGGCGGTGGGGAGGGCTCTGGTGAAGAGGGGAGGGACGACAGAGAACTTTCCGACGCAGACGATGATCCGAAATGAGATAAATCGGGGGTGTCGGTGTCTCTGTCGTCAACGAGCATGTCCAGACCATGTGGAACGCTGCCGGCCGTAGGACGCTCGCTCTCTCGCGCGGTCCTCGATGATGGCCTTGACGAGCTCTTCTGTCGCTTTGACGCGCTCTGAGAACTCTCGGAGTGGTCCTGCGAAGACGCTGATGACTCGTCGAAAGTACGCTTCGGCGACCGGTATGAAAGGGCCTCTTGGGCGTCCAATGGTAGGGCAGGCGCTGGGACTGTCGCTGGTGATGCGCGAGAGGGTAACGGAGACACTGAGCGAGACACTGGCAGTGGGATCTGTGATGGCGTCTGCGGCGCTGACGCTTCCGCCTGGGCGAGTACGGCCACCCTGCCTTTCACTTTGGACTCTGGCTTCGCTTTGGACTCTGGCTTTGTCTTCACTTTCGATACAGGCTTTTTCTTCACTGACATGGGCGAAGGTGGTGAAGACGCATCTGGCGCCGGTGTTTCGATGACGTTTGGAAGACCTGTATGTGGACCACGCAGGTTACGAATCGAGGAAAAGTGCTCCCAGTCATGGTAACTACATCCGCGTCAAGACAAAATACAAGAACATCGAGTACAGGACGTACGCAACGTAGACTGGGCCTGGCGGGTCGTCCTCCTCTGATTGCGGGGGCGGTGGTGGCAGTCGCTCACGCTCCTTCTCAGCGCGCCTGCGTTCGCGTACTGCGCGTCGTTTCTCGCGTTGGCTACCTGACGACTCGATTGTCTCGGTTGACTGTTGCGGTGCACAAGATGTCGAGGCAGTATTGTCCTCAGCATCAGCGTCGGTGTCAGCACCCGCAGCCCATTCAATGACATATACGAGCCCCGGTTGGATGACCTTGACATCACGGCGCATCATGTGTGCGAAGGCGGACAGCTCCAGGTGTCCACCATATGTCGCTACAACTGAAGTCAGCCAGTGAACCAGACGAAGACCGAGCAGATGCTTTGCGAAGGTGGTATAAAACTAGCCGCTTGATGGGCCAACATGTCGACAGCAAGGCTGCCAGTATCTACAGGTAGAGATCACGTACCTGGTTGTCGCATGCATTGGAGATGGACATCTAGACCTCGTTCGTCGTCCACAAAGGGCGCATATCGCTGCTTATGAGATGCAATCCAATCGCAAATTTCTTCGCGCAGTCGTAGGTGGTATGCAGGAGTGCCGTAAAGCTGATCGGAGAGTGCGCGAAAGAGGCAGTTCCCGTCGCCTAGGGTTGGGGCGGCGTAGAGCCCCATGGCTCGCAACTGGTCGTTAAGCTGCTGGCTATTCTCCGCTGGGTCAGATAGGTTTAGAGCCTGACAGAGGTCGTCAATGTCGCGTGGCTTGGGCGATAAGATGGGTGAGGCGCACCTTGCCTCTGCTCCTCGTTGTCCGGGAGCGCACTGGGCGGTGACGAGGCAGAGCTGATCAACCAGGTCTCTACTGGCTCGCCAGTTGGACGACTCACATTGTGGAGGAGGCTTTGCAGCCTTTCGCTTTGGCCCACCCATTGTTGCGTCGTATCTGCTAATCTGCTCGTCGTTGCTGCTGTTCGCCTCGTCGTTGTCAACAGCAGCCAGCCACGCGGTTCCGGGTCCTGCCGGGGACCTCGGACACAGCGGTCTTGTATGTGGTAAATCGCCGGGCCGGGGAGCAGAGCTCTGCGACCCAGTTATCCTATCTAACAGCGTAGTGCAAGGGAGCTTAAGACCAGCGAATGTCGTCAGAAGTGTACAGGCGAAGGAGACAACGAGTGCGCCGCTCAGCACGACGAGATGGGGTGGATCAGGATTATCCTGTCACCTTTGTTGGACTACTACGAACTGAACTGAACCGAATCAATCCATGCTTGATCCCACTCTCAGGGCATTACAATGCCCTCCATTTCGTTGTACGCACTTGATTGTCTTTCCCTATGTCCCCATGTATGTCGACGCACTTTGTGCGGTTTTCCGTCGTGCAGCGGAGTCCGCAGTTACATGTGGTGCGTATGCCCGGCGTTGCTGCGAATTGACTGCGAACATCGACAGGCATTGCGGCGTAAACGGCGAGGGCTGCGCATGTCCGACATTTCTTCTACATAAACCACCGTCTCTCACAGGCTCTATTCGCATCCTACAGCGCCCTCTCCTTTGGCAGCCCTCATGATACTTGACAACAAAGTTATATTGGCCCCGCCGCCGCCATACACTCCGACAGATGGTCCTCCCCCCTTCTCACAATTGAATAGGAAGATAACCCTCTCCGATCTCCCGCCGTATGTTCTCTTGCGGATCGTCCACGATATCTTTCCTCTGGGTCAGCCTGAGGGTCAGCGGAGGACTCTATATTGGCTTGCAGTGAGCCTACGGCGAGTCAGTCGCTCGCTGTACATAGGTATGTGTTCCAGGCTCTCCAATAACCAAGTCTCACACTTCGAAGCTTGCATGCATGTCCTCCGGTCTACCTATCTCCCCATTTACGCATCCCTTGTGCGAGCGCCCTACTCGTCTGACCCATTCCCCATGTCAAATCCCGAGGGAACCGATGTTACATTACCTACATCACCCGTCCACTCCCTCCAACGCGAGACGCGCGTCCTTGACCTCTTCATCGCTCTCAAGGTCCGCGAGGACGTATGGGCTGACGAGAGTGAGCTACATCTTGAACGTGAAGACAGCTTCAAGGACCTCTTCGACCTCATGCAGCCACGTGCACGTCTAGAAGACCTCGTCAGGCTCTACGGTACGCGTGCGGGCATCGTCCATATCGCAAGCTCGTCGGAAATACCTTCTACTCCCCCGTCGCGATGCCAAACACCCAATGGCACGCGTTCAATACCGTTCAATCTGTTGTATGCATCGTTTGCTCCCAGACGTGTTGGGCTTACCTTGGCGACGAAGCAGCGGAGGCGGACAATTGTGGAAGCTGCACGTACGCGGGACCAGACGTTGGAAGCAAGTGCAGTGCTTCTCATTAGGGAATTGGTTGCCTGGGTATCTGCCAATCCATATATCTCGTTATGACGGACAGCGAGTGGATGAGGTCGCGCACATATATAACATCTTGTATGTATCATACTTACTGCTTACTGTACGCCTAATCGGATGGAGGCCTATGGTGAATTCCTCGGTGTGTTGTTATACGAATATCCTGCTAGTTTTGTGTGTGGCACATGCGAGTGCATGTTCGTGACAGTTCAGTCAGGAGGTATGAAGCGTGCCTCTACTCGGAGATCTGATTTACTGAGCAAGGGTGAAGACATCGCTCCAAACACCCATATATAACATTGGATAGAACTCCAGGCGATGAGAGTGCATTTGGCAGCATGGTGAAGGTATTTCACACTAGCGAGGAGACAACGGTCCTATAAAGCAAACTGTAGGGGCTCCTGCTGTACAGTATATACCAACGAGGCCAAACCCCTGGGATGATAATGGCCTAGCTCGGTTTCATGCCATCCCGACATCTTGCCCATCGCGGTAATGCATCACCATGTCTCCGCGGGAACGGCGTAGAGCATAGGCTCACTGCTTCGGGAGCCTCTCACCGCGAAGTCTAATGCCAGCTGTTGGGTAGAGCCTTGGACACGGTAGCTGTCCAATCGGTGGCGTCCACTCCTGCAAGACTCGGCGGTTTGCACGTTCTACGCATGTGAGGCCAACTCCTCGTCATGACCGTTTGAGATAGTAGGGTGACTATCGTTTGAGATAGTAGGAGGACCATCGTTTGAGATAGTAGGGTGACTATCGTTTGAGATAGCAGGAGGACTATCGTTTGAGATAATAGGAGGACTAATGACGGCACTCGCAGCCTCAGACGCTTCGTCGCCAGGTTCGCCGAGTCTTCGAGTCTTTCTACTGTCGCCGGGTCTATGTTCAGTGCCCTCGTGGTATCGCTTTTTGGCGTATACCAAGATGAGGCGTGTCTCGTCGTTGATCTTCTTTTGGTCCATTGCCTGCTTCGCAGCCATCGCCTGGAAGGTCGTCAAGAACTCAATGAACGCCGCGCGACCTGACGGATCGACCACCGGTCGTGCATCTGCGGTGGAGGCACCACGTCAGCGAAGCAATGGTTGGATTCAGACCTGCAGAACGTACGAAACCTGATTTGACGGATATTCTTCGCGTGCGAGCCAAAGAGAGTCCGAACGTCCATCTCATCTCCTCGGACAAATGGGGTAAAGAGCGTGTAGGATGGTTCTGCATCTTTGACGAGGGGAGCCGCGTACTCAAGCATTACCGTTAGCCGCTCGCCGAGGAGCACAGATAGAGGGTGCCGGCGGTGCCGGCGCATGATGCGTTCGGCAGCCCGCAGCGTACGCAGCTCGACGTGGGCAAACACATTCTTTGCACCCTGTTGTTGCAGACGAACTAGGAGCACGGTGAGCAACGTACGCATGTCATCGGATGCTGAGCCATACTTATGCGGATGTCCACAATATTATCCAGCCCACAAACGGGTTCAAGCATGGCACGGAGATCCCGCCGACGCACCGAAGGGCGCAAGGCGCCCACCCAGAGGAAGCGGCTTGGAGGATATGTAGGATGAAGCCTGTGGTCTTCAACGACCCGCCTATCTTCTTCGGGAGAACGGAGCGGAATGACGCTGGGGACACGGGACTCCACCTTTGCGGGCATCACCCAGAGTGGGCGTCTGTCCAGTGTGTACGGACGGTATCGACTCGCCAGCAAAGCGGCCCCCGCCTCTTCGGGGTAAGTGTACTCTATATGCCCGTAACCCAGGAGCTGTCCGTTTGGATTCCGGGCTACGCGCGATGACGCCTCAGGTGGTGCTCAAATAATAGCACGAGAAGGGACGCACGCAAATTCACACGGCAAATCTTTCCATACGGCGCGAACAGTGCCGCAATCTCCCTGCTTGTCGCGCTGTAGGGGATGTTGCTGACCCAGATTGTTCGGCCTGTCACAGGTCGACTGTGGAGCATGAAATCGGATGGATTCTTCGAGTAGAGCACACGGAGAATCTTGTCGCGCACGCAGAAAGGATTGGTGAACTGCGCGCGCATTACCTTCTGAGAGTCTTTCAGTCGCCTGAACACGGCATGCGCATATCCCCTGTTATGGGTTGAGCCTTTCGGTGTGTCAACACTGGAACATGACATCCAGAGATGTTGACGCACGCATGAAGACCACACACTCCCCGAACCCACCCAGTAGCTGCGTTAGGTCTTCCAAGGTGGCACCTTCGGGTACTCGAGTGATCATTAGCGCTCTCTGCGCTGCATTGCCTTCGTCATCCACCGCGACGTCGGCATCAGGAATGCCGTCCTCTTTGTCGTCCACTTCCGATTCTTTGCTTTGAGGCCCAGGCCCAGGCAGGTATATGCGCGAGAGCCCGAACGTATCATGTACTGGGCGTGTCTCAGATGCTGATACAACCCATGTCCTAGGAGAGGGCACGTCGTCGCTCGATGCATCTGTAGTTTCCCTGTTTGCGAGGCTGCCTGAAAGAACACGTCGACTCATGCGTATTGCACCCAATACGGGGTGCCCCGGCCACCCAAGGTGGTGCAAAGGGCTACGACACCGGCAACGGAGGGACGCCCAACGAAGGTCTTGGACAAGGACATTCTTGAGCATCATTGACACCGACGCGGCTCAATCTGCGGTGTGCTTGGGCACAGTTTGACCGACCGTAGTGCAAGAAGTCGCCGTTCTGTGAATTGAGGGTTCAATCGGTATAGCGGAAGGAAAACAACTGTCAACTCATCAAATTCAGAGGTCATATTGATGTGATGATCAAATTCACTTCGACGCGTCTATTGACAACGTACATACTTTCCTAAGTACTCTTCCAACTTATTGCGACATGCTATGTCCAGTGATTTTGGCCTGCGCACGCGCCTGCCGATCAAAAGTCATCCTCTCTACGTTGCTGCAGTCATTGATGCAAATGCCTCATCATCGGCGTCGAAGCCTACGCTGAACAGGACAGCGCCGTCAATCAACGCCTCCCCAAGGTACCGACAGACATATGCGGTCGTCAAGCTGTATGCGCATCCCGGAAATCTTCTACAGTACGTCTGGCAGCACTTCTTTATACCCTCGGACTAACATCATGGCAAGACCGAGAACATTCGCGGAACGATGAACGACGGGAGCGCCAGTTATATACTCGTTTTTGTGACTGTAAGTCATTCTTGTGGACGGCAAGCACTGGCCTTCTCTGCTACGTCAAATGCACACGACGTCGCTAGCATCGTCACAACGCTGGTTTTTGGGGATGATCCTCACGTCACACTACCTTCTCGCCTTGATATGCGCTGCCGATGCACTACCAGGGATACCTATCTTGCAGCAGACACTGAGCACCCGCGATGAACATGAACCCGTAGAAGCCATTGAGCACAGCCACCGCCAAAGTGGCTGCTCTGACTTCGATAGGTTCACACCTTTGGCTTGACTTGTCGTTCTACCTCTCACCCATAGCTTCGCAGCGCAGAGGATGACTATCGGGATGCTACCGATGGGGTCGGGATCTACCAGTTCTGCCAGCGTGCAGGGACTAGGTGTGCACCATGTCGATGAAGCCTTTTCTTTCGACGGAATTGTGTCACCTTTGTTCAGGTGGGCCTAGTAATGAATGGCCTGAACTCGCCTCTCTTCGATGAATTCTGGCGATCGAGGACGGCCCAGCTCGTGGTCAGGAGCACGCAGACCTTCTCCGCAGAAGAATATTTGATCATCATCTCGTCCATAGCCAGGTCTCCCTTGCAGCGATTGACCAGCACACCGCTACAATGCGGTCCGCGATCCTGGCCGCGTGACCCAAGACCATACGCTTCGGCAGAGACCACCCGATGACTATCCGCTTCTCATGCTTCTTCCAGCACCCCAAGTTCCGAGTGCAGTATAAAGCTGCGCACGCATCTCAGAGTATGTATGCGTTCCAACATGACTTCATTGCATTCCCTCCTGCTGCTGTCGGCAGTGCTATGTGTTTGGGGCACGGCACCCAGCGGCCCGTGGGATGCATACAACCTTGCCCCCGCGAGCAAGACGGTCTATCCGCAGAACATATACGGCATAAATGGGACAGTAGACAATGCAGATAATCTCGCGAATAATACGGGGACTGCCACCTTGGTGGGTGACGGCTCGTACGTGACCCTGGACTTCGGCTACGAGGTGCGTAGCTCGCTGCACTACTACCCGGAGAATGACGCATAGCATACTCCAGGTTGGTGGGATCGTCTCCCTTACCGTTGACAACGCGACCTCAGCATCGTCCCTGGCTCTATCATTCACCGAGTCCCCGCTATACATCAACCCGCTAACGTCCGATGACTCCGCCGTCCAAGACGCGAACATGTCCTACGACGGTGTATTACCCATATCTGCTCCGTTGGATGAGGGACTATGGACAGCGCCAGCCTACCGCCTCAGGGGAGGTTTCCGCTACCTCACCGTCGTCTCAACCTCGAGTGACCTGGTAATCATCTCCAATGTGTCGTGCGAGATCTCGTTCATGCCTCACTGGGACGACCTACGAGACTATACGGGCTATTTCTATGCCTCTGACCCCGAGTCGGACGACGAAGACTTCTTGACAAAGGTTGGCGGCAAGGCATGACTAGTTTGCGTCGTTTGATCGTAATTGGATAGGTGTGGTATTCGGGCGCATATACCGTCCAAACTGCAACAATTGCGGCTGATACGGGACGCGTTGATCCCCCTCTTGGGTCCCCAGGTGTGTTTCTCGTACAATGAAAAGCTATTTCTGGCACTGACCTTCGTAGGCTGGTACAACAACGCGACCGCGGGGATAGCAAGTCCCGTCATCGTAGACGGTGCTAAGCGCGGACGGTAGGCCTCTCTCCCCGTTCCGACGAATACATACACCGAGTCATAGTCCCTGCCCTCCAGCGCTGTTTGGCTTGGCGATATGGACATCGCCGTACCGACACAGTTCGTGTCCACGTACGACCTGCTCCCCGCAAAGAACTCCATCGCGACAATCTTCTCGCTTATGACGGCTGCGGGCGAACTCGCGTACTCGGGACCTCCGCTCAGCGAACAGGGCAGCGACACCTACTCCGCGTGGACGCTCATCGGAACGTACAACTACTATCTGTACTCGGGCGATCTGCAGTTCGTCGAGGGGTTGTGGAGCAACTACACAAGGGCGATGGCTTACCTGGCAGCCAAGGTCGATGAGAGCGGGCTGTTGTATGTGACCGGCACGGGCGATTGGGGCAGGCTGTGGATGGGAGGGTACAACTCGGAGGCGAATGCAATATACTATCAGGTAGGTATCGCATCTGCTGGTCGTATGTGGTGTGTATTGATGTTGTGCAAGGCGCTCTTGAACAGTGCGCAACTTGCGACGTGGTTGAACGATACGGAGCTCGCAGATGCTTACGTTGCGAACGCCACCAAGCTGAAGGCAGCGTTCAATGAAGCATTCTGGGACGACGAGGTCGGCATGTATCGGGACAACAAGACGTCGACGCTCTACCCGCAGGACGGAAACGCAGTCGCAGTCCTCTTCAATCTAACCAACTCCTCCACCCAAGCACCGAGGATCAGTGACGGCCTCACGCAATACTGGAACGAGTACGGGGCGGTGTCGCCCGAGCTGCCAGATAACATCGCGCCATTCATCGGGGGCTTCGAGGTACGTCTTCATACTCCTCCTGTGCGCATATCGCGCTCATGCTGGGATAGATCTTTGCCCACTTCGTCGCTGGAAACGATGAGCGCGCGCTCGACCTGATCCGCCTCGAATGGGGCTACATGCTCAACACGAACATCAGCGTTCACTCCACGTTCCTCGAGGGATACACGTCCAATGGTTCGCTCTAGTAAGCACCTCCCCGTCTCGTTCAGTACTACAGCTGACACCTTGGCAGCTACCGTTCCTACGACGGATACGCGTACGACCCCACGTTCATTAGCCACTCGCACGGCTGGAGCACGGGGCCTACGTCTGCGCTCACGTTCTACGTCCTCGGCCTGACGGTAACCTCGCCACTCGGTCGCACCTGGGCGGTCGCCCCACATACCGCGGGCCTGCCGTCGGCGCAGGGTGGGTATAGCACGTCGCTCGGGTGGTTCGGCGTCGAGTGGACCTCGGAAGCTGGCGGATTTAACATCACCCTCTCGACGCCTGAGGGGACGAGTGGGACGCTGAAGCTCCCGATCAATGGGACAGTCTTGATCGACGGTGTCGAGTCGGCTCAAGACGGGTCACAACCGTTCGAGCTATCTGGCGGTAACCACACCGTTGTCGTTCAGTAGGGGGCATAGGCTTCGGCAGGTTGTTATTTGCTTCACGTCCTCAGTTTGCTCGAGTCTCCGGACGGGCGGTCACAGATGCAGTGTGCTACCTCCGAGTGGCTGCCGTGTCTCACCCTGCGCGCATGCCAGTCTACGTTGCGGTGACTTCAACACGAGCCCATGACCCGCACCAAGCCGCCATCAACACGAAGAAGCAGGCGATCCCAATAAGCGTTGCACAGCTGACCTCGGGGCGGAGGTGCCTGCGGTGAAGAGTGCGTTCGCGGACGTAACCGTCCGCTAGGCCCACGACACGCCGTCATGTGGCACCGTGCCGTACGCTCAGCGATGCTTCCCCTGCCCCACGCCCGCAGACTTGAGAACGCCGCAAGGGCTGCTGACCACGACCACGCTCGCACCCGCGGGCCGTCGGGTCGCTGCGATGATCAGGCTCTCGTGTCCCCTCGACGCGGTGGGATGCATGACCGTGGCGGCGCGTTATACATAAGAGACTATCGTTGTGGCCTCTGCGGGGTGACGACGACGTTCAACGCTGTGGTACACTATGACTCTGGAGCAGGTAGTAGTGGCCTTGTCGGTCCTCGCGACCGTGACGTCCGTGCTGGGGTCCGCGCCGAGCGGCCCGTGGGACGCATTCAACTTCGCACCGCCGTCCAGGACGGTCTACGCTCGCTATGTCCGTCAGACGGGGGGCAATGCCACGGACGCGACGAATCTGCTGTCTGAGGGAGGCGCGACGTTGGGCGGGAATGGCTCGTACGTGACGCTGGACTTTGGCTACGAGGCGAGTGTTTCTGTCCACCCTCAGCTAGATTGGTGTTGCATGACTGATGCGGTGTCCACTTGATTGAAGGTCGGAGGCTGGGTCTCGCTGAACTTTGACGAGGTTTCCGCAGACTCTTCCATCTCGCTCGCGTTCACGGAGTCGCCGCTCTTCATCAGTCCGTTCCGCTCGGACGACTCGTCGTACCCATCGGCGAACATGTCCTACGATGGCGTCCTCCAGGTCCCTGCGCCTTTGGAAACGGGCTACTGGACCCAGCCTAGGGCGCAGCTGAGGGGCGGATACAGGTTCCTCACCATCGCCTCGACGTCAGACAGCCCCGTATCCATCTCGAACGTCTCGTGCGAGATCTCCTTCATGCCCCATGTAGAGGACATGCGGAACTACTCTGGCTACTTCTACGCGAGCGACCCCGAGTTTGTCGATCCCAACTTCTTGACCAGGGTATTCGCTCTCTCTCCCATGTTCCACTGGAAATTCAATACTTATACGTCCTAGCTATGGTACTCGGGAGCCTACACCGTGCAGACGAACACTGTACCTCTTGACACTGGAAGACAAGTTCCCATTGTGCCGAGCCCAGGTACGCTTTCACTGCGTATGTTGGCACGCCGTCCTGACAATGTGGCCACAGGCTGGGCGAACAATGCTACTCTGGGGATTGCTGGCCCCATCATCGTCGATGGAGCCAAGCGTGATCGGTGCGTTGGTGCAGGATCGCGTCTGAGGTGCTCGCTGACCTTCCGTCCAGTGCCGTCTGGCCAGGTATAAGCTCCCCACGCCCGTCCGAGTACCGCACGCCGCTGACCCCACTCACGCGCAGGCGACATGGGCATCGCGGTGCCGACGCAATTCGTCTCCACGAACGACCTACTTCCGACCCGGAACGCGCTCGCGACGATGTTCGCCGCGCAGAACGCCGCGACGGGCGCGCTCCCCGAGTCGGGCCCGCCGCTGAGCCAGCAGGGCAGCGACACGTACCACGGCTGGACGCTCATCGGCACGCACAACTACGTGCTCTACTCGGGCGACGCCGCGTGGCTCGAGGCGACGTGGGCGAACTACACCAAGGCGGTCGCGTACCTCGCGGGGAAGGTGCAGGAGAACGGCCTGTTGAACGTGACCGGCCTCCGGGACTGGGGGCGGAAGGGCCAGGGCGGGTACAACTCGGAGGCGAACGCGATCTACTATAAGGTGCGAGAGGGGGTGCACTCCCCGGGCGGTCCCATGCCTTGTCTCATGGATAGCACCTCCACATCAGGTCCTGACGAACAGCGTCGACCTCGCGACCTGGGTGAACGACACCGCGCTCGCGGGCGCGTACGCGGCGAACGCCTCCGCGCTGAAGCGCGCGTTCAACGACGCGTTCTGGCTGGCGGACGCGGGGATGTACCGGGACAACCTGACGTCGACGCTCACCCCACAGGACGCGAACGCGCTCGCGGTGCTGTTCAACGTGACGGAGACGGCGGAGCAGGTCGCCGCGGTCAGCGACGGCCTCACGGAGAACTGGGGCGTGTACGGCGCGACCGCGCCCGAGCTCCCGGATACCGTCGCGCCGTTCATCGGCGGGTTCGAGGTGCGTGGCGACGCGCGGGCTGGCTCTGTGTTTCTCGTGTGTCTGATCTGGGTGGCAGCTGCAAGCCCACTTCGTTGCCGGGAACGACGCGCGGGCCATGGACCTGCTGCGCCGCGAGTGGGGCTACATGCTCTACACGCCCCTGAGCGTCCAGTCGACGCTGCTCGAAGGGTACACCGGCAACGGCTCCCTCTAGTGGGTCTTCCAGCCTTCTCCCGTGCCCCTCCGCCATTGACGCGTGCCGCAGCTATCGCTCGTACCAGGGATACAACTACGACCCGGCGTACACGAGCCACTCGCACGGGTGGAGCTCCGGGCCCACGTCCGCGCTGTCCTTCTACGTGCTCGGCTTGATGGTGACCTCGCCGCAAGGCCGGACGTGGGCGGTCGCGCCGCACACGGCGGGGTTGCCCGCCGCGCAGGGCGGGTACTCGACGCCGCTGGGCTGGTTTGGCGTGCGCTGGGCGACGGCGGGGGGCTGGTGGAATGTCACGATAGAGACGCCGGAGGGGACGAGCGGGAGCGTGCGGCTGCCGTATGCTGGGGATGTTGTGGTCGATGGGGTGGAGGCGCAGGTGGAGTCCTTGGGGACTCTGCAGCTGAGCGGAGGCAGCCATGCGGTCTCTGTGCGTGTTGCTACCTGATCCCCTGGTTGCGCATACCAGAGTGCTGCTTGACTCTCAAAATGATCCATCGTTATTACCTTGTTGACCTCCAGACTCGAGGTTTGGAGAGGGGCCCTGTGTAGAATTAAACGTACATACCGATTTGGATTGTACTCATGCTAGGATAGTAAGGTATACAACGACAGTGAACGTACTTGTGAACTGTTGGACATGAGGGTGCTGACGCGTCGCGTCGCAGAGCGCAATCACAAGCCTGGGGGAGGGAAAGCGGTCTTGTGATCGCGTCAAACGTGCGTGCGCCAAGCGGACAGCAAGGCACGCGTCTGCCCAACGCCCCTGCTGTGGACACGTCGATGCTGTCCCCTCCCGCCATGGCCACCGCCCTCTCCTCGCTCGTCGACCTCTCCCAGCCGACCCTCTGGGCATCCGTCTTCGCCATCGCATTCAACCCCACCGCATGGAACATCGTAGCCCGAAATGGTGCGTTATCCCCTGCCACCACACGGGGGATGCTGAACCTCGCGCGGGACAGAGTACAGGAACAAAACGATCACACGGATATTCGGGGGAAACGCACGCCGGGGATGCTACTTCCTCGCGCTCTGCATCTTCTCCGCGGGCATGCTCCGCGACTCGCTGTACGTCCCCCACCCTCCTCTCCTGCCTCTCCTCCCCTCACGAGCCCGCCCAGGTTCCAGCGCGCCCTCGCGCACCAGCCGAGGCGCGCGCTGCTGCCCGCGCCGCTCGACACGCTCGTCCCGCTCGCGCTCTTCGCCGCCGGGCAGACGTTCGTGGTGACCTCGACGTACGCGCTCGGCATCACGGGCACCTTCCTCGGCGACTACTTCGGCATCCTCATGGACCACCGCGTCGAGGGCTTCCCGTTCAGCGTCCTCCGCGACCCCATGTACGTCGGGAGCACCCTCTCCTTCGCCGCCGTCTCCCTCTGGTACGAGTCCCCCGCCGGCCTCCTCCTCACCGCGTACGTCTACGCCGTGTACGTCGTCGCGCTGCGCTTCGAGGGGTGCGTCGTCCGTCTGTTGGTTTGCTCGTTCGGGTCGGCGCTGATTGTGTGCTAGGCCGTTCACGGATATGATCTACTCCCAGCGCGCCGCACAAAAGGGCGCGTCAGGCTCCAAGAAGGAGCTCTAGACGCCGCCGCCACCGCCACCGCCTGCCGCCCTCAACGGGCCCGCGGACACGAACCCCCACGACAGCGACGTCCTAGACACGAATATAGTGTACACATGTATGCGCGCCAGCGGGGGTTTCAACAATCTCGACGGCTGGCTGCTGGACGACACGCTACCATACTACGCGACGCTGGCGTACGCCACTACTGTACAGGACATAATCTAGGGGCTTGTTCTGCGCTACCCACGCCACGAAGCGAGACGCAGTTGAGGCTATGCTCTGGGAGAGCGCAAGCTCGCAAGGTTTGCGAAGAGATTTGCCACACGAATAGTCAAGATACCGGCTGTATGCATGTCGCTCACATCGTTCCCTACTACGAGGTCAGTGTGAGCCGCAACTACCACGTACGTTGACGTACGTAACCCTGCCTTCTGCGAGCGCACCCTCGTGCCGGGCCACCGCCGACGCGCTGTGTCTTGCCAGAGTGCACGCCCCCGACCGGCCCCCTTGCGATGACTCACTGACGTCACCGTCGTGTCGCGCGCATATATAGAGCATGTCGCTCATTCCTTTCGTGCCCCTCCTTTCTCTCCCGTCTCCGTCCTTCCACCCGCGGAAGCACGCCTCTAGTCTTGCCACCACCCTGCTCCCCGCGAGCGCGTACTGAACACCGCTGTAGACATGGTCAGCAGTCAGCGTTGAACGCGGTCACCGGCTCGGATGGGTGCGCCCGTCCGCTCGCACTCGGGGCGACGTGCTTGTCGCTGCCGTGAACCGCGAGTGCGCATTGGCGGGGTCTTGTGAATGAGTAACACGCGCTGGGCTTCCCTGTATACGCTTTGGTGACGCAGTCGAGGGTAGTGAGGCATGGTAGTCGCGTGCAGTTGCCTGCCAGTGGATCGAGCCATCGTTAGCCAGCCGAGGACGAGTCAGCGGCGGTCTAGGGGGGCCATTTCAATGACGGGTTGTAACCTGTGTAACAAAGTTTGTTATCATCCCTCCGCATTGCGGAGGGCTACATACAACCCGTTTGTGACACCTGTAGCATGCCCGGGCCGGGGCCGAATTCCGCGCGGTCCGTCACCTGACCGCGTCTCGGGAAGTCTGCATTCGCAGGCCTAGGTTTGCAATACATTGCAAACGCGCCCTACAACTCTTCGTCGTGATGTATCGAGGGATTACCAGTACCCATTTCGATACCCAGACGCGGACGGCTTTGAGACTCCTGCTTGCACCCGTGGATGACATGTCCGAACCATCTTCAATCTGACGACCGCCAGTGGTCGCCATGGCCAGTTCAAGTTGTTTGTGCCGTCACCAGCCTCCCAATTGGCATCGGTTAGGGGGGGGGGGGGTTACCCCACCTGCGTATCATGAAGTGGCCTGGCCCAAAGACGCGGGACCACTGCAAACTACGGCAGAGGGCGACGCACTGGATCAACCTGGGGAACTGCATAGTCTCGGAACAAGACCTCCACGCGCCCAGCGGGGAGGGTCTTGTATCAAAGTCTGGGGTTTTTGTGTCGAACCTAGGAGACTGCAGTGGTTGGCGCGCCTCACCAGAATCACTGCCTCTGCATTACGGTGCACTGCCGCAGTCACTGGCATAGTCTGTTCAGTTATGATGGCAAAGGGTATCCGAAGCTAATCCGCCCAGTGCTGCAAGACCGAGGAGGTAGTATGCGATTGTTGTTCGTATGTTCATTCGTACGGCGTCATAGCGTGCTTGGGAACTCGGGTAGGGCACGATGTGCGCCGGCGCGTGGATATCTTATTGATAGTGTCCTATGTTTCGGAAATGAATGGTGGGCCGGATTGCGAGTGCGTTACTTGCTCCCGGTTCGAGGAACTTGGAATACACTGCGTCACTCATCATAGGGATGAACAGGTACATATGTACTGCTCAAATGAACGGATGCACCTTGGGGTTGGTGATGCCGAGAGCCTGCCAGAGCTCGTTCACTCATGATACATTGTACAGTAGTAGAGTGTTCATCCCACCGTGTTGCATAAAAAGGGCAGTGAACCCAGGCGGCGCCCACGCTGTGATAACAAAAGCAAATCTCAATCATCACCGCCGTCCTCTACAGGCCAGCGAACGCGACCGGACCCTATGGGAGCAAGGTCGGAGACTCTGACCTCCAGGCAGTACATATCTATGTGCGAGAGCGGGGGTTGTCCCACCATTCTTTCGACTGCTATGCAACACGGCACTAGACTACACTGGCGTACCTTGCTTGCTACCACATCCAATTATTGTTGCGCTCTAGACTACTAATATGAGTATTTTTGTCCGATGGCAGCATCAGCAGGCGCAAGCGCTCTACGACGACGTCGTCCCATCGCTGAACCTGTACCCCGCCACCGCCTCGTCCCACAGTTTCTTGCAGTCCACCTCCGCGTTCAGCCTCGCCGCCAGCAAGAACGCGCCGCTCAGTTTCCTGCACCCCGCATCAGCACCTACACACTACCCAGGCTCAGAGACACGACGCACCTGTTGAGACTGTACGTCTCGCGCGGCGGGGGCGTGAGCCGGTGCTGGAGCATGACCGGGATCTGCGCGCGGATGCGCGCGGTGATGTCCGCCCACGCAGAGCCGGGCCCGAACGCGACCGGCTGGCGCGTGCCCGCCTTGAACGGCGTCGCGAGCAGCGTCATCGACTGAACGTGCGCGTCGAGCATTAGCTGTGGGTGTGGTCAGCAGGGGCCGCGAGGAAGCCGAGCGGCGCGGGGGAAGGGGGAGGGGGGGCACGCGCACCTCGTTCTCTGCGCCGGTGAGGTAGCCGAGCTTGAGCGACCACGCGATGGACGCGTCGCGGTCGTCGGCGGCCGCTGCCTGCAGGAGGTGCATCCAGTTGTCCATGAACTCTGTCGAGTACTCGCGCGTAGCCCCAAAGTCGACGAGCTCGATCTGCGAACACCGCCCATGAGCTCCAGCAGGGGAATGGGAGAAGGAGGGCCGCACCTGGCGCGTGCGGGGATTCCACAGGAAGTTCGTCCAGTTCGGGTCTGTCTGCATCAGGCGGAACTTGAAGAGCTCCTTCAAGCACAGGTCCACCACGCACGTCGCAATCTACCACAGTCCTCGCTCAGTACATGGTCTTGTTGGACACAGCAACAACGTACGTGATTGCGGTCCTCCTGGCTGAGCCCGCTGATGACCGGGCCCCCGACGCTCACGCCGTCGACGTGCTCCATGACGAGCACGCGCTTCGTGCTACAATTCCACACCCACGGCACTTTGAAGCGCGCGTCCCCGCCCAAGCACTCCGTTCCTGCAAAGCGCCGCGCGAAGCCGGCCTCCCGGCTATAGTCGCACTCATCCGCGAGCTCCGCCTTCATCACCTGCCCCGCGCGTCAGCCGGCCCGGCTCTGCAAAGTAGGAGAGGGGAGGGCGCACCTGGATGGTACGGTCGAGGAAGAGCCCGCGCGGGAGGAGTCGCCCCGCAGTGAGCAGCATCTTGACGTACCCGAGGTCGGTCTCGATCGAGTCCGCGATATTCGGGAACTGGATCTTCACCGCGACCTTGGCGGGCTTGCCAGTGGGCGAGGCGTGCGCCGCGAGCACCGCGGAGTGCACCTGCCCGATGGATGCCGCGGCGAAGGGCAGGCGGTCGAAGGACTCAAAGTTGTCTTGCCAGGAGGGGCCGAGTGAGTTGCGGAGGACTTCCTGCGTAGTGGAGAGGGGGTATGAGAGGGTGAGCGAGATGAGTTAGAAATGGGACGGACCTCCATTTGCCAATCAGGCATGTAGTGCGCGCTGTCCTGGACTCGTCGGAAGATATCTTCTATCTCGGGTGGGAGGACGTGACTGTCTTTCAAATATGAACACCACTGACAGCGTACGGCGAGACAAGGTAGTACCTTGAATGCTCATGAACTGCCCGAGCTTCAGAGCGGCTCCGCGCAGCTGCGTCAGCTTGGCGACGAGCCGTTTCACGTTGCCTTCCGTTAGCATGAGCGAAGGCGCGTGCTTCTCCTCAGAACTGGTAGTCCGTTTCAAGAGCTCTGTGGCAGCGCCGTAGCCCAGGGACGCCGCGAGGCCTGAAGATTCACAAGTATGTCAGTGTAAGCGTGATATAAGGCGCATACACCCACCTCCATAGTGGAAGAATCTCCCAATCCGTGATGAAGGCACCTTGGACGATTGTAAGTGACGTGAGGGGAGAGGCGTAGGCGTAGACTATGGTAACAAGTGAGTATAAGATTCAGACCTCAATGCATGAGGGCGCACGGGCTCGGCGGGCTCTGGTGCACCCGTCATGCTGGGTACGTCATGAGCAGGCACCTCAGAAGTCGTACCGACGACGGGAGATGCCTCCTTGGCCAGTGCCTTATCGAGCACTTCTTGCGAGGGATCTTCTGCGGACATCATTATTACGGGATTGCTGGCTAAGGCATGCTGCGTACTGGTGGTGGAGGCATGGGGGATAGGATCGTGGAAAGTGGGCGAAGAGATCGAGGAAGTTGAACTAGTCTCTCTTGCCATCACCATTCCAGGAGGTGAATTTTGGTCTTGCAAAGGCGCAGCACTTTTTGTAGGCGGAGACAGGGGCGCAGAGGAATCCGAAGGGTTTACAGGCAAAGATTGAGACGGTGCACGATCTTGTACAGTAGGTCTAGGAGAATTCACAGGTTGCAGTGTAGGGCTCGCAAGAGGAACCTGGTGACGCGTATGCTCAGTCTTCCTGTGGGGTGTGCTTTCCACCCTTTGTTCAACACCGGTCGCAGAGGACTCAATGGAGTCAGGCGCTTGCGGAGCAGTGAAGGATGAAGCATGGTCCTTTTCTAAGGCCGCGGTGCGCACAGAGTCATCAAGAGCGTGAACGCCATTCGGAGCACGAGCAGAGTGTTCTTGTCGCCTTGCTGCCCTAGGCAGGTCTTTTCTGGAGAGGCTGACAGCATTGGTGACGGACGCTACCTGGGCAGCCCGGATTTGTGCAGCATGCGACAAGACATCGCAGACAGAGTGCGCAACACAGAGCCAGTTGTAGAGAGGACCTGGGGGCATTCTCAGGGGCCGTCAAGCAGTGAGGGCTGGTTGAGAGATGAGTCAGAGATATGTGAGAGTCGAGAGCATGTTTTGCGAGCTGGAGGGACGTCGACGGCGCGAGGAAAGGCTCGGACGTGCCACCGCCAGTGACGCGACTCGGACGCGTCTGCAGCGCGTCAGCGCGAGATCTGAGATCTGGGATCGGGAGACGGGTAGCATCGGGCGTCAGAGCGATCTATCTTTCCGTCCCAGACTTAACTGTGCCTTCTCTGCTTGCAGGTGCGTGCGGGCGTTCATGACGCAGTCATACTAAGCAGCCCACTGATTGAACAATTTACAGAATCATGGAGGCCTTCAACACCTATCAAACGCCCCTGTCGAGGTACGCTAACCCCCACAGGAGTACTCGTCGATCACCTAACGCTCGGACTGCTACGACAGTCGGTATGCGAGCAAGGAGATGGCGCATTTGTTCTCTGCGGAGGTGCATAAGATTATATAAAGCTAGTGGGAAGTAGCTCATATGGGACGCAGAATCGATTCCACACATGGCGCAAGTTGTGGCTCAACCTCGCCATTGCAGAGAAGCAGCTTGGTTTACCCATTCCAGACGAAGCCATCGAACAGATGAAGAACAACCTTGTATGCATCCACATGGCTGACATACTGAAAATATCACTGACTTACTGTACTTCAGCACCTCAACGCGGAACAGTTTGAGATCGCTGCCGTAGAGGAAAAGAAGCGTCGACATGATGTGATGGCTCACGTTCACACCTTCGGGAACGTCGCTCCTACAGCTGCTGGGATTATCCAGTCCGTCCATCATATCGCCTCACCATGCCTGGCAAACTGACCAATCTCAAAGTCTGGGTGCAACCTCTTGTTATGTCACAGAGTGAGTTGACACCCCTCGCTGAAGGGTTTACTTTTTCTGATGGTGCTTCAGCAACGCAGACTTGATTTTCCTCCGTGAAGCGCTCACCCTGCTCCTCAAAAAGCTTGCGGTGGTCATCGATCGCCTCTCTTCTTTCGCCGCGCAGTACCGTGACCTCCCCACACTGGGCTTCACTCACTTCCAACCCGCCCAACTGACTACCGTCGGTAAACGTGCTACCCTGTGGCTGCAGGTGAACAGGAATTCTCCACCACCATATGTATGTAGCTCAGTCTCTGTAAGGAACTTCTTTGGGACCTCCGCAACATCAAACGGGCAAGAGACGACCTCGGCTTCCGTGGCGTGAAGGGCACTACCGGCACACAGGCCAGCTTCCTCACACTCTTCGACGGCGACCATGACAAGGCACGTACACTTCCCTCCGTTCACTTGCAGATGCTTATTCAACACCAGGTCGAAGAGCTCGACCGTCTCGTGACAAAGCTCTCAGGCTTCGAGTACGCGTACCCGGTAACCTCGCAGACCTACTCGCGCAAGATCGACATCGACGTCCTCGCGCCGCTCGCCAGCCTCGGCGCGACCGCGCACAAGCTCGCAACCGACCTCCGGCTCCTCGCCAACCTCAAGGTAGAGCACACCCTCACGCTCTGCCCGAGCACCACTGACGCGTGCGGGTCCATAGGAAGTAGAGGAGCCGTTCGAGTCGACGCAGATAGGCTCGTCCGCGATGGCCTACAAGCGCAACCCGATGCGCTCCGAGCGCATCTGCAGCCTCTCGCGGCACCTCATGGTCCTGCACCAGAACGCGCTCATGACCGCGAGCGTCCAATGGTTCGAGCGCACGCTCGACGACAGGTGCGCTGCCCCTCCCCTCCCCTGTGAGGATCAGCGTTGACACGGACGGACCCCAGCGCGAACCGGCGGATCACGCTCCCGGAGGCGTTCCTCACCGCCGACATCGTGCTCACGACGCTGCAGAACGTGTGCGAGGGGCTCGTCGTCTACCCCAAGGTCATCGCGCGCCGCATTGCGCAGGAGCTCCCGTTCATGGCGACGGAGAACATCATCATGGCCATGGTCAAGGCCGGCGGCGACCGCCAGGAGGCACACGAGAAGATCCGGGTACGTCCCCTCCTTCCCGCCCTTTCCTTGGTAGCAGGAGCTGAGGAGATTTGGTCGCCAGGTCCTCTCGCACGAAGCGGCGCACCAGGTGAAGGCGGAGGGCCTTGAGAACGACTTGATCGAGCGCGTCAGACGCGATCCCTACTTCGACCTCATCAAGGGCCAGCTCGACGAGCTCCTCGACCCGAAGAGCTTCATCGGCCGCGCGCCCGAGCAAGTGGACAAGTTCCTGAAAGAGTGGGTTGCGCCCGCGCTCGCGGACGAGGAGCTGCAAGCGAGCGTCCAGGCCGGTGGGAAGGCGGAGTTGAACGTATAAGACACGGGGGTGCACGAAGAAGTGGTAACGAACCTGCTGTATCACAAAAACAAGGGTGTATGCCATGCTTGTACTATCTAGAATAAAAGACTTGTCATTTTAACAGCAAATGTAGCTTCTACGGCAGTTCGTATATACAAGAATCCGCGCAAGCGGCTTCGCAATCGGTCCTGCCTGTTTATCGGTCACGTCCCTACACCTATTCTAGATATAGGGTGGCCCGAGCACTACAAACATGTGCATCAGTAGAGATAAGGGGCGAGAGGAAACAAGAGCTTACTCTGCCGGAACAGCCCTAATGTGACTTCGACGACAAGCAAGAGGACACCACCGCCCGGTGCCAGTCGGAGCACCTTAGGTACGAATCCCTTGTATAGCGCTGCGGGTCCCTCTTCGCGCATGATCGTCACCAGGCTAAACGACGCTCATCCGGTCAGCACTCGTGAGGAGACATCTCCATGCCGTAAAACGTACGCGGGGTATGTCCAGTTGTATTTGGGTACAACGCCTGGGGCCTTCGTGGCGCCTTGAATACGGGATTTGACGACCTACTAGAGGGTTAGGCCGTTCGATGCATTATTAGCGCGGCGCTCACATCGAATCTAAGGATCTTCGTCAGTATATACGAGTTCACCCAACGGTCACTAATACTCACGGGGTATTGATGGCTGTGCCCACAAAGCCACCAACCGTACCCGCTACCAGGTCGTTCATGAGCCTAGCTTGAGACGTCTAGACAGGAACGGAGCAAGTTAAACCCAACAGCCTCGCTGAACAAGCGTATGGGACACACCTCAGGCTTAGGGAGGAGCGCGCGGACTTGGAAGATGCAGCCAAAGTAACCACCATTCCACCAGAAGTGTCTATGCGAATATCATCGTAACGCCTAACTGGGTGAGACAACGCACGGATAGTGACGCACCGCCAGAACGTGGCCTCCATACCAGCGTAGAGCCCCAACACACCCTCCTTCTGGACCACCTTTCTCACAACGTCCATCGGGCCCGCGTACGTGCTAAGTTTGTCTTGGAGCCTACGATCGCCAATGAGCTCCACATGCTTCGCGAAGTCCCACACGAGCCAGCGCACCTGATTTTGACGAGCTCGAACGGGACGACGACGAAACTCTCGGTTGCGCCGGCACTGCAACCGGTGAGGATGGACAGCTGCTGGTTCATTTTGGACTCGCCGGTGAGCTTGAGGTACGTCTTGCCCCAGAAGTCGTTTGCCGCGCTGTGCACGTAAACGTCGTGTGAGATGACCGTGGGTGTTATGACGCACGACCCCGGAGAAGCACATACAACTTAGTCGCACGCTTCGGTGCCTCGAGTAGCAGTGGTGGAACAAGACCTATGGAACAGAGTAAACGCATGCTATTTGACGAAGAATGGTTCCAGTACCTCTGTAGAGACGTCCAAAGCTGAAGGGAAAGTATGTGAGAGAATAGTCCTCGTATGAGCAGGCAAACGTACCCTTCTTCACGAATGATTGAACGGAATGTGCCCACGAGACCATGCTGGGACTTTCCCGTCTCAAGTTGCATCCGCGTTTTCACCTAGCTCTCGGGGTGCGGATTCATGAGAGTGAAGGTTACTCTTCGAGGGACGAACTCACGACATCTACATGCGCACTTCACATTCACCGACGACATTCAGAAGCGACGCGGCTCACCGAGTGGATAGAATGTGAGAATCTCTGAGATACCAGCGATCGCTCCCGCCGTGAAGTTGGCAATGAAGGGGAGAGCTACGGTATGCCTGCGTTGAGCATGCCGACCTTGCAACATCTGTAATGTGATACACATACGTTTCTTCTGTGGTTCCGCCATTTTCTATGTTGGTCACTCCAGAGGAAGGATGTGGTGTAGGAGAGAGGGAGGGAATAAATACAAGACCGACCCGACTCCTCGCGAGCGGTTCGTAGATGCAGTCCTGCAGGATGACTCTGGCGTCTAGTCCCCACGCGGGGTTAGCGCGGGGGTCCAGGCAGACGCGTCATGTGACTCCCAGGTACAGGACAATCTGAGGCGCCCGCGAGAGTTGCATGCGCGCCACCAGGCCTCCATGCTGCCATGGTCTACCTCTCGTCCTGGCAGGAGTTTCAGGAGGCCGCGGAGGCTCTCTATGAGAAGTCTCCAGCAGCAGTGAGCGGCACGAGCGTTCTATATCTTCTTTCAGCTGATCGCACCGCACAGACGAGATATTGCGTGAAATGGAGGGCCGCCGATGGGAAGCTAGTGCTCAAGATCACGGACAATACCACGGTGAGTCGTACGATCACCCTCCCCGTGCCCCAGAGTTCATCATCTACTTCAGTGTCTCAAATTTAAGACATCCTCGTCCGTCTTTCTGAATCGATTCGAGGCCCTGAACCTCTCGCTCATGCAGAAGATGACCAACCGAAAAGCAAAGCCGCAGGCAGCGCCATCGCCTATGGATGCGTCTCACACAGAACAAGATCGCGCCGCGACGCCTACTCCAGGCCCTGCGGGCGTGGCATCTGGTGGGGTGAAGAAGAAGAAACCGAAAAAGAAGAAGTAGACCAGCCAGCCGTGCCGAGCTCCCTTGCCTTTTTCGCTGACCCGTCCTCCATCCCTGCGACGGGTTTGCCCCGTAAACATAGCCACGAGCATAGAACGCAACATGTATCCGATAGTGTACGTCTCCAAAGCTTGTTTGTGCAACACTCCCCGTCTTCGTCCGGTAACGATCATGGATTTTCGACTGTTTAAACACCATTCTCGCCGTTGGTATCACCAGTACGAGAAAGTGGGGTTGCGAACGCAAGCGCACAATTCTGCCATTCTCAATAGTCATGAGGTTTCGCCAGTCGACATTCGTGACCAGTGAGTCGTGGTATTGAGGGCACCTACTGATTGCAGTTTCGTCCGATCTCATCTCTTGTGTGTGCACATTATGCGAACATGGTAGCCACGTCCATTCGGACTCTGCCAGGGCGCATGCAGGATATATTACCGAGCAAGCCCACTAGTTCCCTTGAAGCAACGATAGCACGAAATTGCATCGCAGAACATGCTTCTTGCAAGTACTAACGATACAACAGCCAATGCATTACACATGGCCAAAGATAATACACGCCATCATCAGCAGCACCTCAAAACATGCAGATCGGCCACAGACGCTGCTCACTGCCATGCGTCGGCCCACGGACTCTCGCAAAGCATCTGTTGCCATACCCTCGACAAACGACACGACTAACGAGATGTCGATGACGGCTGAGGAGCTGGGTCACAGGCGTGTTCGTGGACCTACTTGCCACAGGACACTCAGTGACAGGCGAGTGTAGCAGCGCTCCGTGCCCTGCAGATTTCAGTATGCTGCACATCCAATCCAAGGGGGAGGGACTGGCGGAGGTCGGTATTCAAAGATCCACCGGCGTCGGAAAGATGTTGGCCTTGAAGCCATGCTCTCGGAGACGCGCAAGGAGGAACTGGATGGAGGTGACGAATGCAACGTCCAACATGTCACTGGCTCCATCCCCGCCGGCGAGTATGCCGCAGACGCGGCCCTTGCCATCGACGACGGCGGCACCCGAGTCTCCGGGCGCGGAGAAGGCACCAGAGCTCGAGGTGCGAGGCAGGACGGCCACGGCCTTCGACGCCTCGCCGAGCCGTGTCTTGCGGTCGTACCGCACGAACGAGCAGATGGTGTTGAGGCGGCCGACCGTGAGGCCGGATGTGTTTCCGTTCTTGAGAACCATGATTCCGGTATCGCTCTCCTGGTCTCTGGTGCTCGGACAAGAAGTGAGCGTCTCCTCGTCGGAGAGGGCGCCGGAGAAACGGAGGAGACGGTTACCGGGGTAGTTGAAGGCATCCGGGCTGGCGTGGTGAGGACGCATCCAAGAGGTCAGCACGTCGACGGCGACGGAGCCGAGGTCGATGGCGTTACCAACGAAGTTCTGCTTCGCGATCTTGGTGGGGTGGATCTGGACGACGGCCCAATCCTCCATGCAGCCTTCATCGCCGACGCTGAAGCTCATGGGTGGCGACAAGACAACGTGGCCGATAACCCGGTTACTCTCGTCTTGCCAGTCCTGACAAATCTCAACGCGCGACTTCTCGAAGGCCGTGATCGCTCTTTGCGCCTTCGCCTCGTTAGCTCGTACATCCTCCCTTTCCGCTTCGGCCTCGGCCTCGTCTTCTAGCTGACCAGCCAGCTCCGCACGCTTATTGAGGTGGTCGAGCAGGACACGCTTAGCACGGATCGCGGCGTCGATCTGCTCGACGCGAGCGGCGAAGGCAGCCTGTCCCAGCAACATGACTTTCCTCTGAGACGCGCCAGTACCTTCCTTGAAGACATACATGGAGTTCGGCTCCTCATCGGGGTGGAACAGCACGTGCCGAGTGGTGAGCATGAAGAGGATCCCCGGCTTAGTACTGTCGGTGAAGAAGAACCCTGCGGTACCCTCGCGGTGGGGCGTCTCGGAATAGCATATGGGGAGACCGAGGGAAGTGGAGAAGGGTTCGATGAGGCTGGCGGCAGGGTTAGCCGTGATGGCGGGCTTGTACAGAGCAGCAGCGAGGCTGGCCTTGGACTCGCGGATCTCGACATGAACGTCGCGGATGCCGTGAGCGACGAGGATGGAATGGCACTCCACGGCGGCCTCGATACCAAGCTCGTGGGTGAGAGAGCCGGGTTTGATGCCTACGAGGATGACGGCGGGAGGGGAAGGTTGGCCAGCGACGCCAATACGAACGGGAGTCAATGTGGACCACTGGACCCCCTTCGCCTCTAGAGAACGACGCACAGCGGGGCCGACGGTCTGCTCCCAGACACTGCCGAGTAAGTGAGGACCGAGTGGCGTCAATTCCTTGGGCGCGAGGAAGGCCTCGGGACCCGTGGGCTCTGTCCAGACGTTGAAACTGGAGCGAGCAACGAGACGGGGCTTGGACGGTAATTCATGATAGTAATGGGTCGCTTCGACGGCGGAGGGCACGTAGGGTGTATGGGGGGCCCGGTCGGGGAGGACGTGGTCGGTGACACTCATTTCACTGAGGACCTTTGCGGACTGTGGGCACGCCACGGTAGTATGTCCGGCGTGTGAAGATGTGCGGCGAGCTAGCGCTGCACGAGTTCTGCTTCCCTCCATGTCAACGTTGGGCCCCCGTTTCCCCGGGAGCTCTCCTACAACCCGCCGTTGAGTCCCACACAGCACGACTGTAAGCAACTTCTTCTTATAACGATCCAGGACACGGATGACATTGCCATTTGCACTTACATCTGCTCAGTAACTTGAGCACTGAAATTCCTGCATTTGGCTTCTGCGTGGTTACTGAGAGTTAACTGGAGCGCTGCCGTTTCCAACCCACCGTCAATATCTGTGGAAATTCTCGTGAGGTCAGATCCTGGACTCGGACTGCTGTCTCCATGCGTACGTACCATGTTGAGACAACAACATACAAGCTCCAATCTAATGGAATAGAACTGTGCGTTACAACGAGCTTTCTCTGGGACCATCCACATCCACCTGATCATGATGAACAATTGTAGCGCCCGCTCGACTTCCAAGCCGGAATGAGAAGCCTATGCACGCCCAATTGGAGGTTCGGGAGCACGGTGCAGTGCACATGGTGGTTCCGCACGTCTCTTACGTGCACGTTGTCAATCGCTCAGTCGAATGTGCATAACGCGATCGCAGTGACTGGCCACCTGCAAATCGTGATTTGTGTATGTCGTACAAGGTTCAGGTTGTTAGGAAGGCCTGCCTCGGAACGGGGAACGAGGGTACTCGGACGTCAATTGGTATAGACGGCACGGAATGAGGCACCCTGGATGCGCAAGCGATAACCGGGTGCATATGGTTCGGTGGGCGGATCCTCGACGGCGCAGAGACTCGAGGCGTTCGAGCAGTTGCCCCGTCCGGTGGATGCTCGAGATGGGTTCTCAGGCTTCGCATGGGTTCTGAAAGACACCTAGATGCATTCGTGGGCAGTAGACGATGCCTGGGCTTGGGAGGAAGGACCAAGAGAGGACGAGACAAAGGTGGTGGTGCTTGCGGACCGCGCCAGTGCGCCGGAGGAAGTTCCCACCGCCCGGGCGCGCAGCGATTGGATGATCGATGTTTCGTTCAACATGCACGCTCGCCGCCGCCGCCTCGGCTCGCGCCTGCGCCACGACCGCGCGGTCCTGTCCCTCTCGCCGTCCTACGCCGTCTCGACACCGTGATCAGGCTTATGCTCGCCGTGGCCTGTGCCGTAGCGTCCGCCTGACCGTTCGTGGGCGACAGCGACCCCTTCTGTGGCCGCGATTATCACGATTATAAGACGTCAGTACGCCCCCCTCTCGCACGGTAGCATTGAATGCAGAATCAGCACGGGGCCGCCCCGCAGCGTCTGGTGCCGCTTCCTGGAGCTATCGAGCGAGCCAGGTGATGCCCATGGACGGTATTTGTGCTCGGCGACGGGGCAGGGGATGTCGAGAAGGGCGGGCAGGTTCCAGATAAGGAGGGCTCGCGTCACCCGATTCACAGGCACTCCGGCCATCCTTCCGTAGGGCCAGGTCTGCCCATCACTCGAATTACATCTCCCCATATAAGTTGCCGCAAGCCCCGCCACTAACCCGTTACACCACCCGCTCGCCCCTGTCGGCCTCAGCGGTACCCGTCCTGCGCTGAGTTGCCTCCAAGTCTCTCTCACCGTCACTATGACCTCCACGATTGACCCAAAGAGCATTGGAAAACCATCCCCTCGTCGCAGGCATGTCAGGAGTCTGACAGGTGAGCATCCTCCGACAGAGCTCCTGCCGCCCGGCGTGCATGTCGAGCCTCCAGTGAAGAGCGCAGGCACTATATTCTCCACAAGTCGAGCTTATGGACGCGTGAACCGAGGTTCTCTCTACGCGTTGAACGCGATCAAACTGTGTAACAATTATGCACGAAGGAACAGACCATATGATCCTATGGTCCTCCATCGAGGAGCAGCTCTCGCAGCCCTTCAGTCTATTCACTGTTATTCGCGCGTATGCCCGAGCGATGCGGGTGCGATCGCTCCGATGACCTTTGCACGAGCACTTGCGTGAATCTCGATGACATAGCAGTACTCCAGACATGCAGCCCATACTCCACGCATATATACAGCCTCTGATCCTTGCTCGTAGGATATACCCCCGAAACCGACGAGTCGGGCAAGGAAAAGTGGCCGAGAGGCGATGAGAAGACATGGAAGGAGAGCATGCGTGGCCTGGACAAGGGTGAGCACCATAGGCCATCAACCCAAGGATCGCGCTCATGCCGAGTTAGACGTGCCCGCCATCACCAAGTCGGTGGTCAACCACGTCCAAACGTCGCTCGCACGCCAGGCATACAACCTGGACAACCTCGGCGCGTACCAGGCCGCCGCCCTGTCCGTGCGGGACAACCTAATCGTGAGTCCTCCCGACCTCAGCGCGCCCACTGGCTTCTCACCCACCCCCAGCTGAACTGGAACGACACCCAACTGCACTACACGCGCAAGGAGCCGAAGCGCGCGTACTACCTCTCGCTCGAGTTCCTGATGGGGCGCACCCTGGACAACGCGCTCCTGAACCTGGGCCTGAAGGATCCGTACAACGAGGCGATCAACAAGCTCGGGTTCACGCTCGAGGACCTGCTCGAGCAGGAGCGCGACGCAGGGCTCGGCAACGGCGGCCTCGGCCGGCTCGCGGCGTGCTACCTCGACTCGAGCGCGAGCCAGGAGCTGCCCGTGTGGGGGTACGGCCTGCGGTACAAGTACGGCATCTTCCAGCAGCTCATCTCACCCGAGGGCGCGCAGCTCGAGGCGCCCGACCCCTGGCTCGAGCACGACAACCCGTGGGAGCTCCCCCGCCTCGACGTCACGTACGAGGTCCGCTTCTATGGCCATGCGGAGCGGCTCGACAACATGAAGGCGGTGTGGAGCGGCGGCCAGGAGGTGCTCGCGATGGCGTACGATACCATGATCCCGGGCTACGAGACGAAGAGCACGAACAACCTCCGGTTGTGGGAGAGCAAGCCGAAGCGTGGCTTCGACTTGAACAGTTTCAACGGTGCGTCGACTTCCGTAGCATATCGGCCCCACTCACAAATATATGGATAGCTGGTGACTACGAGCGCGCGGTCGAGTCGTCGAACAGCGCAGCGGCGATTACCTCCGTTCTGTACCCCAACGACCACACCACCTGTATGTATGCACCGGTTCCTCCATGGTACGAGCTAATATGCCGATGCAGTCGGCAAGGAACTCCGTCTGAAGCAACAGTACTTCTGGACGGCGGCCAGCTTGGCGGACATCGTGCGTCGCTTCAAGAACATGGACAAGCCGATCACCGAGTTCCCCGACTGTGAGTCCGCTGCAGCGCTGCCCCACCGCACAACACTCATCTCGCCTGTTCAGACGTTGCGATCCAGCTCAACGACGTATGTTCCACTCTCCATCTCATCCCGAGCCGCCAGATGCCGAAGCATACCAGAGTTCTACGCGCTGACCCCGTTTGCAGACCCACCCGACGCTTGCCATCCCCGAGCTCATGCGTATCCTTGTTGACGAGGAGGACGTTCCCTGGGACCTCGCCTGGCAGATCACGACGAACACGTTCTTCTTCACCAACCACACGGTGCTCCCGGAGGCGTTGGAGGTAAGGGCGCGTTTCCCACCGAGCGTCCGCGTACTCACTGTACATATGTGACGTAGAAATGGCCCGTCCCCTTGATGTCGACTTTGTTGCCTCGGTACGTCCGCTCGTTCGCAGCGGACTGATGCGGTCGCTGACAGTACATGCAGTCACATGCAGATCATCTTTGACATTGTGGGTACTGTCCTTTCTCGCTAGTATATTTCGTCTGACTGTCGTCACGTAGAACTTGTAAGGACCATATTGCATGGAGGCAAACCATACTAATACTTTCATTACTCCTCGTAGGATCTTCCTGCAAGGTGCGTCCCAGTCACTTATCGATCGCAAACGCGAAACTCACTCTCCTTGTGTAGCTGTCGAGAAGAAGTTCCCCGGTGACCGTGACAGGCTCGCAAGGATGTCGCTCATCGAGGAAGGTTACCCGCAGCAAGTCCGCATGGCCAACCTCGCTTGCATCGGTAAGAAGGTTTCCTTCGCTGCTCCCCACCTCAGTATTGATCCAGCCATGTAGCCAGCCGCAAGGTCAACGGTGTCGCGGAGGTACGACATCAGTGCACATCGCAAGTACTACGCTAACGTGCGCGCACCGCAGCTCCACTCCGAGTTGGTTCGGACGACCATTATGAAGGACTTTGTGGACTTCTATGGCGTGAGCAAGTATGTGTAATTCATGGGTTGGGTATCGCTTCTTTTCTGACATGGTCCACGCAGGTTCTCGAACGTCACGAACGGAAGTAGGTTTTCCTATGTGTTCGAGGCAGAGGAGGAAGATGCTGATTCTTGGTAGTCACCCCTCGCCGGTGGCTCGACCAGTGCAACCCTGGCCTCAGCCAGCTGATCAGCGACACGCTGAAGATGCCCAAGGCCGAGTTCCTCAAGGACCTGTCCAAGCTCGAGGTTCGTCCTCCTGTTGTCCCGCCGCATCCTTGCTGACTAGCGTGTCTCGTGTAGGGCCTGTTGAAGCACGTTGACGAGCCTGCGTTCCAGAAGAAGTGGGCGGTGGTGAAGCAGAGCAACAAGGAGCGCCTCGCGCGGTACGTGGAGGCCACGCTGGGCCTCAAGATCAACACGCACGCGATGTTCGATGTGCAGATCAAGGTTCGTAGTGACGATTGATTTCCTGTGTATCAGCACTCATTTGTTCTGGGCAGCGGTTGCACGAGTACAAGGTACGGATACAGCGCGCACAAGTGGGCATAGTTTCTGACCGCGGACATAGCGTCAAACTCTCAACATCATGGGCGTTATTCACGTGCGTCCTCTTCGATGTCTCGATAACCAATTGCTCACTTGCGTTGCAGAGGTACCTCACCCTCAAGGACATGTCACCGGCCGAGCGCAAGAAGGTCAACCCGAAGGTCGTGTTCTTCGCTGGCAAGGCGGCACCCGGATGTACGTCTGGCATACAATGTCGCTCGTCTTCATTTGCTAACTCATTGAGTAGACTACGTTGCCAAGCTGGTCGGCATCTACGAGCATCTGCTCTGAGACAGCTCACTGACCCCTAATGCAACAGACCATCCGCCTCATCGTCAACGTCGCACGAGTCATCAACGACGATCCGGACACGAAGGATCTTCTCCAGCTTTACTTCTTGCCCGACTACTCCGTGTCGCTCGCCGAGGTCCTGATCCCCGCGTCGGACATCAGTCAGCACATCTCGACGGCCGGTACAGAGGCGTCAGGAACGTCCAACATGAAGTTCTGTCTCAACGGCGGTCTCCTCGTCGGCACAGTCGACGGTGCGAACATTGAGATCGCGGAAGAGGTCGGCGAGAACAACGTCTGTGAGTACTCGTGCGTTACTATGTATACCGCCAGCGTTGACTGGCTATTATAGTCTTCTTCGGCCACTTGACCCCTGCTGTGGAAGACCTGCGCTACCAGCACATGTACCGCCCTGTCCCCGTGGAGCAGAAGTGCCCTGCATTGGCTCGGGTCCTCAACGAGGTTTCCGCTGGCCGATTCGGCGATGGCGGTGTCTATGAGCCGCTGCTCAACACCATCCGCCAGCACGACTACTACTTGTTGACTGAGGATTTCGACTCCTGTACGTGTCCTCTATCGATGAGGAGTAAACCGAATATTCTGACGCCCCACTAGATATCGAGGCGTTGAAGCTCGTAGACCAAGCATACCTGGACCGCACCGAGTGGATCAAGAAGAGCATCCGGACGACAGCGAAGGTCAGTACGAGGTTATCCGCATACAGCTCTCTACTGAGTCCGGTTCTTGCAGATGGGTAAGTTCAGCTCGGACCGCGCAATCATCGACTATGCCCAGGAGTACTGGAACATCGAGAGCACGAAGCCAGAGTAAGCTTCTGGTCCGCCACAACTTGTCGCACATCGTTGCTCTGTACATGAAACGACGGACTACACTGTACCAAAATAGACAGTCCTTGCATGTGCCGCAAGTGCGGTAATATGATGATGATTATGAATGTACGAAGTTGCATCCGAGGGAACGCAGGTAACGGTAAAGGGAGATTACCAACACAACACATAGCAGCATAGGGGGTGACGACAGCAAAATAGGCCGGGATGGATGGGTATCTTCGGCGGATACTGGAGCTAATAAGACTACCTCCCTCACTTGCACCTCTCCGCCTGAGTCGCTCCACAGTGTAGATCTTCCTCTGAAATATCTCAATCCCAATATAAAGTCCGAGTGTAGCCAAAGCTCGCGGATGTACAGTGCCTAAGCAGCGTCGGGTGGAGCGGCATCATCCACCTTCTCTTCGTGCGCAGACCCGTTCTGGGTCCGAGTCTCGTCTACCGCAATACAATGTCAGATTCATCACGACTGCGCGAAAATGCGACGTCTACATACCTGCAGCTTGTTCAGTATGCTCCTCTGCCTTCTCCGATGGAGAGGGTGCACGGAGTTCAGTGACTAATCCAGGGGAGGTTATATGCGAGACACAGCGGAGCGACTTATGTAGAATACTCACTGCTAGGTTGTGACTCCGGTGGGCTGGGGACACTAGACTCCTCAGCTACGACTTCTTGTTGCACCGGAATTTCGGCAGCTACTTTTTCTTCCGGCGCCGAGACGGTTTCTTCGGGCTGCACTGCGATTTCCTCATGAGCTGGTGCGGTGGACTCCTCACCGGTTGTCGCCTCGGGCTCCTGGTCAGCGTCCGACTCCTGCATTTGTTCGGTCGCCTTCGGCTCCACCGCCGACTCGCTCTCGGGAACCGTTGGCTCTACGGTGGTCGGTTCCGCAACAGCGCCCTCCGTCGCCGACGTCAGCTCAGCCGCTGGCTCTTCCTCGGTTGGCAGCACTTCGGGCACAGGCTCTGCGGCCGAGGCGGGAGGCTCAGCAACTGCCTCGATATCGGCAGGAGCCTCGGTCAACGCAGGAGGTGCCTCTGGCTCCGGTTCCGGCTCTGCAGGAGCTGCCTGAACGGGTGCCGCTGCTGGCAAAGGTTCCTTCGGTTCAGTAGGTGCAACATCCACAGGCACTTCCACTGGGACAACAGTAGCCTCCTCAACCACAGACTGCACTTCGGGTTCAGCAGACACGGGAGGTATCGTCTCTGGTACTGTTTGAACTTGCTCAGCAACGGGCTCCTCAACAGCGGCAGACTCCTCATCGACAGGCTTGGTCTGAGCTGGTGCATCCTCCGCTTGGGTAGGTGCCTCTGCCAGTGCCACAGGTTCACTAGTGTTAAGCGCTACTTCAGGCCCCGGGGTCTCACCAGCAAGCACGACTGGCTCAGGCGCAGGCGGTAGTTCTTTTGAATCTGCGTCGTCGACCGCAGCAACCACCGCGGAGGACGCAGGCGACGAGCTTGTCGGGGGCGTTATGTGCTCAACGAACTTGGTAGGCTTCTCCGCTGGCTCTTCCTCGGGCTTGACAGGCTCAACAGCTGAAGCGGCCTCCACCGCCGGAGCTTCAGCTTCGACGATGGGAACCGGAGGCAGGTCTGTATTGACGTTTGCGGCATCGGTAGCGGCGGCGGCGGCAACAGTAGCAGCAGCGGCAACGGCTGCGATGGCACCTGTGGCAACCTCAGCAGTGACAGGCTCAGGAGCCTTCGACGGCAGCTCAGGCTTCCGCTCCTCCACTGTGCTCTGCGGGGTCTCCGGCTCCTCAGTCAGAATCTCGCCCATCTCCCCGATCCTCGGTGTCTTGCCCGTCTTCTTGCGCGCAGCGAGCTTTGCATCGAGGCTGTGGATCGTCTCCTTGGACGAGAAGAGCGTAAAGCGCTTCTTCGCGTTCGAAAACGTCGCGCTCTTGCGCGAAGAGATGTTCGAGCGCACGGAGGGCCGCGGTGACGCGGTGCGCTGGAGTAGCACGGGCGACGAGGGCTCTGGCGCAGGCGGTGGCGGCGGGCGGGTGAAGACCTGCTCGACGACGAGCCATCCGAGCGGCTTCCCGTTGGCCTCGAGGCCGGCGACAGGCTTGAGCTGACACACGACGAAGCTCGGGAAGTTGCTCGATATGGGATCAAGCAGGGCATCACTCCAGAAGTCGATGAAGGCCTCGTCAATCTGGACAACTCGGACAGACGCGCACTTCGTTTGTAGACTGACTGTGCGACTGTTCGATGGCGCGTCGGGCTGACCACGCGGAGGCGAGCTCGCCTTCCTCCTGCTAGACTTTCGACGCACCAAAGGCGGTTCGGTCACCTCAACATCGTTGTCCATGAGGGTGGACGCAAAGTCCTTGCCCAGTGCGCTCTCGCCAAAGCCCAAAGACGAGAAGTCGACCCAGTCCTTGGGTGAGAGGTCGGACGTAGATGCAGTGGCTCTGGGCGCGCCATTCGCCGTGGTACCGTTTGGAGCTGGGCCGACGGACCTGGAACGGCCGCGGGGCTCCGGGATCTCGAGCTTGATAGTGGCTAGTTCTGTCCTCAACGTCACCGACGGAAGCTTGGACAGCAGGCCCATGGTTTCATCGGTGAAGACGCGCGTCAAGATGGGGAAGCCATTGCCTTCGCCGGCTAGTGCAGGCTGCTCCGTTGCAGCTGCTTGCTGCTTGAGTAGGTCCCACAGTTTGGCGTTCTCACCAGCTTCAGTGGTACTTTCCGCCTTAACAGCGTCGGCGAGAACTTGCAGCGGCGACTGTTTGGGCTTTGCAACCGAGAAGTCGGGAAGCTGGGTCTCCAAGCGCACGTGGAGCGCATCGAACGCCCTCGTTGACAGACGTGGTCTAGGGAGGAGGTCGTCTTCGGGCACACCGCCTTTGAGGTAGGGATAGCCGGCAACCAGTTCAACGAGGCGCCTGGGCATCTGAGTGCGTGCCATATCATCCCTGGAACACGCTCAGGTCACACCTCGCGAGAGAACAAGAGTATACGCACCTGATCTGAGCTAGGAAGAGATGCTCTAGTATTCGCCCAGCGCGTTCCCAACGCGCGTAAAACGCTGGCCAGTCATCGTTCTCTTCTGCCCTCCGTGCCGTCAAAAGCCAGAGCCCAAGCAACTTGGAGACCTTGCTTCCGGAGATGCCACTGTAGTCCGAGTGTGCAGCGAGCGACGAGACGATCTCGAGAGTCGCGAGTAAGAGTTGAAGATGTGCAGGGGGGATCTGGGGTGTGAGGAACTGGGAGAATGCACTCGAGGGATACGACGCTGCCCGTTCAGCCTCTGAGAAGTTCTTGTACCACTTCCAGGGCTCGGAGCTGCTGCCGATCCCAAAGAAGTCCCCCTCCAGCTGGACATGGCGGAGGGCCCAGCGCAGGACAGCGGCGAGGTCGTGAGGGGAGCGGGTGTATTCCAATTCGGTATTAAATAGAGCGGAGGGGGAAGTAGGGGAGGCAGGGAGCGTGGACGGGCTGTTGGAAGCCAAGGAGAGGATGTAGAGAGAAATTAGTTTGCGCTGTATGTCGGGCGACGCGGAGTACCAGTGCGGGTGCATTACGCCAAGCGTCTCCAGGCCTGTAAGGAAGTTACAACAACACCATCATCGCATAGAGAGAGGGGCACGCACCGCCGCGGTCTACTATGGCTGTCGAGCATGCCTTCACAAGATTGAGGGCCTCGTAGGGGTTCAGTCGCCTTTCTCCAATGACACTGTCGGGCAAGACACCGCGATCCACCGCGTCGGTTTCGAAGACAGCTCCCAGCTGACGAGTGTCCTTCCCTTTCTCTTCGGCTAGGTTCAGTGTGAGGTGAGGGAGCTCCGGTTTGGGGGTGTCGGTCTTAGGAGATGTGGGGCGGGGCGACCTCGTTCTGAAGAGGGAGAAACCAACTTCCTTCTCTTTCTCCTTCTTCTCCTCCCTCCGTGGGGGCTGGGAGGGCTGCGCCTGGGTGACGTTGATCGCAGAGGGAGATGCAGGGGGTGACACGGCCTCGAACTTGCCCTCAAGCAGCGAGGCTACTGAGGTGCGCTTGTGCGGGTGGGAAGCATCCTTCTCATCCTTCTTGCGCGCGAAGACCTTGGATAGGAACGAGGGCATCGCGTGGCGACCAGATTACGGGTGAAGGAGAGTGACTGGCGGGGAGCATACGCCCAAGTTTAGAGTCGTCGCGGCCGTCGGAAGTGAAGACGAACGCGAAGACCTCGACTGTTTACTGCGCCTACAAAAGGAAACTAGCGCACGCGCTACCCCAGCTTACCGCGGTTAACAGATATTGAAACCCATCACTGATGGGCCTTCTCTCGCCGCAGTCACACACTTGGCTCGGTAGGTAAATCCAGTGAGAAAGAAAACTATAGACATGCGAGAAGAAAACTAGGAGAACAAGGGGAACACAGCTGTGTATACATCCTTCGCCAAAACGCTAATAGAACAAGCATCATCTCCTCCCCAACGCATGGGTCATAGCCGCTTGAGGGCCTTCTTCCGCTTCTCAGCCCCAGCCCCGCCACCCGTGGCCGCCCTCTTGACAGCCTTTGTGGCCGCTGCAGCCGCAGGCACGGCAGCGGTTGCACCAGCTACGTTAGAGTCTGCGGTTCCCAGGGGTGCAGGCGAGGCCAGGCGCTCCTTCCCTGCCAATTTCTTTTCGCCAGAGTTCGATGGTGTGAGGGTGCAGGTGTTTGGTGTGGAGGCATGGAGAGGGTAGGTGGCAGGGGCAGAGTTCTCGGTCGCCTCACTGGGGGCGGCGCTCGAGGACAAGGACTTGGACGATGCAGACTTGCTCGTCGACGCAGTTGGTGCAGACGCTGCCGGCTTGTCGAACTCTGCGGGACGCACCCGCGGCGTCGCGTGTACGCTCGTGATCAGTCTGGCCCGGTCGCAGTAGCTGTCGTAGTTCTCCAGCAACAACTTTCCCGCTTCTTCATCCAGGGCTGACTCGGGGTTCGGATGAATAAGGAGGCACTTTACGGTCACCAGGATGTGGCCGATGCCATATGAAGACTGCCAGTCCTTCTTGAGAGTGTTGACACAAATTTCGCCAGCGGCCGAGACATTGGGGTGGAAAATCTTTGTGATCATGCGGCCTGGAAGAGATTTGTGGATGAGAAGTGACGAGGCGAAGTAAGGGGTACATACACTTTGGTGGTGCCGCCGGGAACTCCTCAGTAAATATGAACTTGACCCTGAAGTAACCGCCAGCGTACGGTGTGCCCTCTGTAGCTCGCAGTGAGCATGCTAAATCCCATCGCCTGGAATGAATGTGGAAGAATGGGCCGTCAACCCAAAGTCTCGGCCATTCGACAGTACTTCTACGCGATGAAGTAGAACTGGCAGCATCCCTGCGCGAGACCTGAGGGAGCACTTGTCCTCAACTATCGAGCCTCAACTATCGAGTACGGATGTGGTCTGGATGATGGGTGCATAGAGCCTTGTGCGACTAGCATCCGAAGAGCCACTGGTCGTCGACACTGAGTGGGTTCATAGCTCCTTTCGGAACAACGAACAACAACGGAACAACCAGCGTGTCAGAGTCACATACCTGGTCCCTCTACAATACCAGTAACGTCCAGCATGTTGTCTTCGCTAGTGGCGACGCGTATCCCTTCCGGGGGGTTTGTCTGGAGCTCATTGAGCTCGCGCATCAAGCGGCGGAGGACGGCAGGGGAGACAGACTGAAAGATCGTCAGTCAATCTCGAGAGCAAGGATATTGTCAACGCACCATAGCAAACAATAAAAGGCTTGTGTAGAAGGGATGTGGGGAGGGGAGGATAGAATCCGGATGTGGTTGTAGTCCGAGTGCTTGTTCAGAAACGAACTGTGAGGTGAAGGCGGGGCCCGATTCATCTCCGCCGGGTCACAGGCGTGACAGTGACCATTAAAGGCAGTCTGCTTCCGCGGGCCGGGTGACGCGTTGCCACAACCGCGTCGCCGCTTGCACGCACGCCACTCTCCGTGTCCACGCCCACCGTGACAAGCCATGCGGGAAGGCTCACCAGACGACGCTCTCCTCCCGCCCACCAAGCGACGGCGGTTTGGCGGCACCTCCTACCACTCCTCGACACCGTTCTGGTTCAGCGACGGCGACATCGTCCTCCAGGTCGAACAGCACCGCTTCAGGGTACACGGCGCACGACTACAATGTTCAGAGATCTTCTCCGACATGCTGGCCATGCCGCAACCTCCCGACGCGGAGAAAGTAGATGACTGCTTTTTGGTACACCTCACGGACACCGCGCAAGACTGGCAGGTCGCTTTGAAGTGGATGTATGACCCAGCGTACGTAGCATGGCTCCTTCGCCGCGACAGGGCTCATCATCCACGAGCACCTCAGCTCACTAGCCTCAATGCAACATCCCGTGCCATTTTCTCTTGTCTCCGGTGCTCTGCGCATAGCGACAAAGTACGAGATCCCAGCCCTCCGTGAGTGGGCCGTCGGTCACTTGCGAGCATGCTGGCCGTCTGACCTGGAGAACATGGATCACGCATCCCTTCCATGCGCGGCCGGTACGTCTCAGCTCGCTTCTTTGACTAATACAAATGCTCACTGAAACCTGCAGAGGCTATCGCGCTTGCCAATGAATGCGAGGTCCCAGAGATCCTGCCTGCAGCGTTCTACGCGCTCTCCCTGCAACGGTTCGGCTACAACGCTGACGGCGGGCGCTCGCACGTCGTCCTCTCCCAAGCAGACATGCGCCGCCTCGTCATCGGGCGAGAGCGCCTCCACGACCTCGCAACCCAGCTGCTCCTCGACCCGCTCAGCGCCGGACCCGGTATGCCCCCATTCGACTCTTGCAACAACTGCCGAGAGCCCCTCTCGAGATACTGGCGCGAACACGTCGCGTCTGATCCTCAGTCTCCATTCGAGCGGTGGTTGCTGCGTGACTTGTACCGGATGCTCACCGCACCGGATGCACTGTTTGAGGCCGGATTGTGTGCCGGGTGTCTTGCATGGCACAAGGACGCGGCTTGGACGAGGTTCGATAGTCTCAAGACCTCCATGCCACGTCTGTTCTGCCTTTGATGCTTGTGTTCTAACCGTGTCTTGTTTGGTTTCATCTACATATCATGCATCTGCTTGCTTGTCCTCGATTGTTCTCACGTACTTGGCTACGCATCCATACAAATCGAAGCTGAACATGCATCGTTTTGATAATGCGACTGCTACTAGCATCTCTTGGGAGATACTACCGGACCGATTCACAGTGCACAAAGCCTCCCATGATACGTTGCGGCTGCGGGACGTCGCCATGCCAGTGTTTGTTATATTCTGTAGGACTTGAAGCTTGATCACCTGACGTAAATGCTCTTGTACCAACGCCCAGCATTTATTGAACTGGACATGACTTCGTGATTCAATATAGAGAGACCATTCGAGCAACCAGTTATACTCAGTGCTAGTACGAACTTCACGGCGCACCAACAATGCTTCGGGTATCCCCATACGTGACTGGACGTCCTCAGTACTTTACACTGGTGCGCCGACAACATGGACAGGACCATATCCCGGTTGATTGTCGTTCACCGATGAGTCGGGCAATGCACCAGCGATACGCTAAACTTCGTTATACATATACATACTACGGAAAGTCGTACGGCCGCAGCGTGCGCGCGAACCGCGACGTCCTAGGCCTACTTACTAGCAGCCGGAGATGATCATCAATCACGTATACGTGCTATATTCTGAGTCACTATCATTCCGCGCCGACACTTCGGGTGGCACAGGGGACCAACTAGTAGAGGCTCCTACGCTGGACAGTACGTACATCATGGCGGGGCTAGCGCTGCGCATGCGGTTATGTTTCAAGGAAAGGCACCATGAGAGGCCCAACGTATAAGTATACTAAATGAATGCGCTGACAATCAGATTACAAGAATGGCCATTATGAACCATTTGCCGGTCCGTCCGACGATTCAGGGGCGAGTAGCAGTAGTGAATCGTTCGTTCGAGGATCCAGAGGCCCGGGATATGGTCGTAGATTACTGCTCACTTTCGATTCAGGACCTCGAGCTGGGTGGAATTGAGGCATCGTGGGTGAGCGCTATTAGCATGCCACTGTGAACATCTGAGCATCAGGACGCAGGGGTCCTGGGATTCTGAGCAGTGTTGTCAGGGACTGATTGATCTTCGTAGTTCGTTTGATATGTCGTTGGTTATCCCCGGTGTCCGTGATCAAGATTGCGAGTCATACAGGCCGATCGTAGCAAAGCCAGGCGCTCGAGTCGACTTTGCCTGGCGCATATAACCACCCACTTACGCAGTAGGAGAAGAAGCGGTCTCTGCACTACCCATCAATCACCCAAGGAAAGGCTGTCTCGAAAATGGCATTCGTCAACCTTTACGATTCCTCCGCGACCACCGCGGCACCTACCGAAGAGGACGAGACGTCCTTCTACGGGCCCAACCCCTATGACATCAACTTCGCATTTCCTCTACCAACAGAAACGCTTGAGAGCCATCGCGTGCGCCTCACCCCATTCGTCCCTCGCGTACACGGAGAGACATATTGGGACGCCATCGGGCCCGCCTCCAAGGAGGTTTTTCGGTACTTTGGTACCGAGTTCACGAGCCTGAACGAGAACCTCAAGTACAACGAGAAGAGTTACCGCCAGAACCCACAAAATGTACTCTTCGCGATACTCGACAAGTCACGGCCGCCCAAGGGCGCCGAACCTGGGAGCCCAGAGGAGGGGGAGACGGAAAGGCTTGCAGGAGTGATCGGCCTCCGTGACGCGTCGCCCGACCAGTTGACTGCAGAGATTGCCTCTGTAATCGTGTTCCCCGCCTTCCAGCGGGCGAACGTCGCGGCACACGCTGTTGGTCTCCTGTTGCGCTACTGCCTCGACCTCCCGAGCGCATCTACCCCAGGCCTTGGTCTCCGGCGTGTGCAGTACCTGTCGTTTCCGCAGAACGTGGCATCATTGCGGCTGGCAGAGAAGACGGGGTTCAGGAAGGAGGGCGTCCTGAGGTGGCTGTGGGCGCTCGGGGGAGAAGAGGGGATTAAACCGAGGCCAGGCGATCCGAAGGAAGACATGACAGGTTGGGACACAGTTTACTTTGCCGTATGCTGGGACGACTGGGAGCAAGGCGCGAGGGATGTGGTAATGAAACGAATCAGCACTTAGAACGATAGGGATACCGATATAGAGAAGAATGCATGCACATGCACTTTGTTATGATTACCTCCACGGAAGGTGCCTTTATCGTGCGATTGTCTTTCGAGGTACTGTGCTTGCGCTGAACAGCTGTATACGCCGGCATCCTGAGTGAGTCTACACCGCGTACCTTTCATTATCTCCATCGCACATGCTACGACGCCTACATGAAAGGACGTTTGACCAAAGCCTAGTCTACTTTTGCTTTCGTCCGATCCGAAAGGTCATTGCCTGCCATCAGTAGCTCACCCACGGCACACGTTCCCGCCGCCCAGACAAGTAGCAAGGAGCTGATGACGAAAAATGTGATCGACTGCCCGATCTCCAGCCACGAACCTATACGCATGCCGGTCAACCCACAGATGCAACGCTATAGCTCGTCCGCACGTACCAGTGTCGGTGACGTTGAAGAAGAATGTCATGGTCATGACTAGACACAAATCAGTGGTGTGATGACTCAAGAGTAGGACCAGGCTCACTATCCGTCAACGTCAAGGCGACAAGAAAGAGGCTGAACGGGGGTAGGTGAAGCCGTGTGTTCAGCAGATGGAGGCTCATAGCCAGAATTATGTACGGCGCAATGATCTTGAAGATCTGGTGCACGACAGTTGGAAAGCGTGTTGAGAGTAGGGAAACAGTACATACTAGGAGCACGGCCATCAGGAAGGGGTTGAATACAGGCACTAGACGGTAGACCGGTTCCAAGTAGAAGGACCTGACGGCCAGAAGAACGCTGTTAGTAAGTAGCAAAAGGTAGAACAAGAACCTCACGATATCGATGCAACACTTCGGCGTTGGTCAGTATACGGTGACACTAGGCAGAAGGTGATGGATTACTCACTTTCCAGTCCCAAAAAACGCCACCTGCACAAAGAACAGAAAGAACACAGCTATCCGCAGGTCGTCTGCTCGTGGCTTGTAAGCTGACAGCTTCTCCACATCACCGTTGCGTGCCTGCACTATGTCCGTAGCTCGCACAGCAGCTTCGACTTCTACCCATAACAAGAGCGTGGCAGAGAACGCAAAGTAGAACAGTCCCTCCACACTGATCGACAGTATGACAAAGCAGACGGAGAATGCGAGGAAGAATACCACAAGCCGCGCGAGGCCGGGCAGGCGCCGGAGATTGTAGACGAAGGGGAATGCGGAGGCGATCACTGCAAAAATACTGGTGTCAGACGTGCAGAGGAGGCGCACAGGAATAACGCAACCCACGGAATATGACCCATCCGAGGACCTGGTTTACGAGAGGCAAGCCTGCTTTGGCGCGCAAGCTACGTGCAGACGCGATAGTGACGAGGAGGCTGGCAACAATCATGAAGCACTGACTTCCTGCTTAGCATGCTGCTAATACGAGAGGTTCCAAACATACCTGGAATGCTACAGCAAGCCGGAAGCGACGCGTTTCCATCGGGTCGACATGCACCTTGAGGCCCGCCACGATGCCCGTCGCCAGCATACACAGCGCCCCGGCCGTGCTAACACGGTCATCAGTCACTGTCACTGTAAAGTCGAAAATAGGAATGCACATAGCACGCAGGTCCTCCTGCTTATCCACGCTGAGCATGGGGAAGACAGCGGTAGTCAGGCACGCAACAGACCACCCGAGCATGAGCGTCCTGTGGCCCGACCCGAATTTTTTTCGGGCAGACATGAGAGGCCAAAGCACGCCCATTACAACAAACCCTGCGCTCCACACTTGCCGGTACGTGTAACCAATCTGCAGATATGTGAGTTCTGCGCCTCCGACGCTGCTGGCTGACTCACCGCCATGGCCTCCAGCGCTCCCACCACGAGCAATCCCTGGCAGAGCAGCTGAAGGATGTCAGTGACACAGTGGCTCGTACTCTCGTAGTATCTCCGAAGGGGCTTCCACGAGTGCAGGAACGCCTGGTGCCAGAAGTACACTGGGAAGCAGATGTATACGTAGAACGTCAGCGGCGAATGCTGCTTTGCAAACGCTGCCCAGAACGACCCCAGACAAGACAGGGCGGCAACGTCCAGAAGAGATGAGCGCCTCGAGCCTCTGGTGGGTTCCGTGCCGTCGACGGGAAGGGCAGGAAGGAGAATCGATACGGCGCCGAAGGCGATCCAACCCAGGTATGCCGCGAGGACCATGCCGCGAATGAGCGTCCGATCATACCTAACAAGAGTCAGTTTCATGGGGTACCAAGACACACGTGCTGCTCACGTCTCGAGGTAGCGCAGCCCATCCAGGGTTGCCTGGATGAGCTTCTGTGCCATGGTTCTCGCGTTTGCATAACTCCCCTGCTCGATGAGTCGTTCTATGTCGCTCACATACTCTGCGCCAGGATCGCTGGACAGTGGACCTGCGAAGTATGGGAAAGGTTGATAGAACAGCGTGTGTTCTTTTTTCAGTTCTGTGACCAAGTTGAAGTCCAAGCACACGATGCGCACGAAAGAATGTCTTACCATGTTTCACGAGGTAATGCTCTAGCAGGACCCTCGCATTGACAAGAGCCAATTCTGCTAAGGCCCTCTCACCACCAGAGGGGTTGAGGTATCCTGGTCGCATAGGATCGACGTCGGGAAGGACGCCAACCGAGTTTACAGGCCAGTCCACGCCAATGAGTGCGGCCATAAGCGCGGCAACGTCTGCCTGCTCGACATCTCGCCGCAGAAGGTGATCCAGGCGCCACGGAGCCGAGTAATCGTCGTGCGACGAGGGCGTGCTGTCTGGGAGCGGGCCGCGCACGCCCTTGCCCCACGCAACCAGTGGCGTCCGTGTGTTGTCCGGGTCTAACAGAACGAACTCGTAAGCAAGACTTAAGGAGAGAGCAGGTGGAGTACGTACGGCCGTCGCCATGATTCCCGATTGTTGACATGCCGTGGTCAGCGGTAAAGATGAACGCGGTCTCGTAATCTTTGTAGAAATCAGTGAAGAGCTGCTCGACTTGGTGCACAATCTCGTCGACGACTTGTATGTTTGCCAGGTATTCCTGCCCGGACCAGCCGTCAGCGTGAACCGTCGGTACCAGGGGGGTATATTTACTGCAGAGTGTGGGCGGTAGGAGTGGCCTGTCGTGTCGAGGCCCAGTAAGTGGAGAAAAAAGACCGTCTGCTCCTGGTGTAGCATGGAGTCTAGCGTGGAGTCCGCGCTTGCGTTGTGGAACAATGCCCGTAGATGCTCAAGCACCCAGACGTCAAGAGCAGTCGCATCTGTACAGCTAGTTAAGACACCGAATTGTCTACCGCACCATTTATAGCGCACCCTTGGTGAAATCTTCCTCGTCTTCGTTGTAGCACCACATGTCTACCTTTCCCGGAGTCGCGCCCCGTGCAAACATAGGAAGAATGTCTGGGGAGCCAAAAGAGAAGGTATGGCTAGACTGGTTGAAGACGGAGTCGAAATCAACCTTACGAAGTCTGAGATTTAGGACATAGTCGCAGACAAGATTTGGAAGGATTTACTGGATTCGTCTTCCACCCCTAGCACGCTGCTCAGTGTGTCTGTTTAAATTTGACCATAGTGATATTTCATTACTTTCGTTACTGCAGACACATCTTCGTACATACCACCTAGACAAAGCCCTGAGTGATGCAAATACAGACCTTTTGCCGGTTTTCTCCTACCAATCAACGCTACGTGTCCAGGGCGACTCTCCGTGGGCACACGTGTATGCGAGATTCCGAAGGCACCTCTAGTCTCGATGATAGAGCGAAGATACGGTGCAGCAAACTCTGGGGCGGCTGGTATAGAAGGGAAAGGGTGCTGCGCCAAAGCAAGATCTGCTCGCAGACCATCCGCTAGTGCATACGAAGTCAGGAGAATACTGGCATGAACATGTCGCGCGACGTACCGACTATAAGGACAAGACGTCTCGCCTCTCCGCCTCTCCGCCCAAACCTCCGCATGCCATGGACGACCGGGCTTGTGAAGTAGCAATCAAACACAGTGCCAATGTAGACAAGATGGAAGACCAGTCCAATCAGAAGGAGTCGAAATATCGGCTGCTTGCCCGCAGCCATTTGACGTGGCATGGGTTCCGTGCTTCAAGGTCGGCTGCCAAGCCACCTAGAGAAATCCGTCGTGAGGAAGGCGGCAAGGATTTCGAGTGAAGTGAGCTTTGAACAAGAGTCGAGGAGTAAGCAGTAGAGAGTCGAGATGAGGACAAGTGGCACAGCACGTAAGTAAGTGATCCATGAGCAGGTCCTAGTCGCGTGACTTCAACCCAACATCTCTCAGTTCAAGTGCTCCCTCTCGTTGACGGATACTAAGATCCACGTTCTACTTTCCACGCGTGGACGGAGAGAAAGGCGGTGGTCAATATGAAGCCCGCAAGAAAGGCGGCCCACTGCGAAGCTGCAGAACGCACTGAGAACAGATACTAAGGGTTCGGAGAGACGCAGCACCGCGAGGGCTGAGGTGCTTCACTTCGAGTCGAGTCACTGCTATGGGTTCGTCGGCTTCCTTGATTCCCTCGTCCTCCATACTAGACTCATGATGCATCTACTGGCATATTGCGATCGCGTCGCCTTCTCGTTATGTTCGACTCGTCGCGGATGATTGTTGTTCAGAGAGCCTGGTTGGCGAACTCGATTGACAACACTTAGTTGAGCAACAAAGTTTCATGCACTACCGTGATCGAGAAGCCAGAGCCTCTCTATATGGTCATGCGCTGCAGCGAAGTACGTCGACGCGGAAATGAAAGTGTTCCCTGAACAGCGCTGTGCAAGCTTCGACGCGAGGATGTGGTTCGCTGATGGATGTTGGCTCAGGAACTGCGTCGTGGGGGCCCATGCTCTGCGTATAAATACCCTCACCCCTCCCTAGATTCGTCAGCCGTTTCCGCTCAGAAATTGTCAGACACGCCACTCAACATGTATACCAACACCGGTTCGAGGTAAGCGATGTCCAGCCTTGACAGTCCTTTCCCTACTGACCTCGCGATCGTGCGTAGGAACGGCGCGCAGTCATCATGGTCTCAGAGCCGCCTCACGCCTTCTGTATGGAGGCCATCCGCAGATGTCAAGGCGACTCCCATTGGAGCCTTGACTAAGCCAACAGTGGTGAGGCCCATAAGGCCGGTTAGCAAGCCGCCGACCGGTCCCAAGACCTACCAATGTTAAAGTCATACATGACATTGGTATGTCTACCTGAGGTCCGACTCTGCACTGCTCTCTGGTTCATTTTCGTGCTGGAGGATTCGACCCGGATGGGTTACAACACGTCGTCTGAATGAGATATGATTCGCCATATGCTGCATCTGTGTTCGCTGTGTTTTATGGTATTGGATTTGGCTACATACTCCGGACTGCTCGCATGAGGTTCTTCTATACATTGCATGCTCTGGCTGTCAGTTGCGCAATGCAGCGAAACACAGTCGGCCCATCAGGGTTTCGGGCGAAGGGCTATGGGCATAGTACTGATTCAGTTGTGTCATAACGAGACTGACATGGCCCACAGGCTTGTCTCCAACCCACAAGATAGTGAGCCAACTGTACGCTGGTGTCGCCGGCTGACCACGGTGGACCCTAATGCTTCTAGTGTACGATGTCGTCGTCCCCAAACACAATCGGTCGGAACGCTGGCCGCTGTACGCAGGATATCCGGTCCGGCCGCGAGTAGTACATGGCAGCGTCACTGCAATATTATGACGCTCCATGCATGTGCAGGTACGCATATCTACACGTTTCGAGAAGGACGACGAGCCCGCAGCAATGTGCCCCAGCCTGACGAAGTGATCTTCCACCTCTCTGGCTATTTTTTGCCCAAACCAAGCTCTAGCGTACCTGGCCAGGGACCACATCCCAAAGTCGCGCACCGACTATGGCAGCTAGAAGGTCCAATATCGTGAGGTTTGACACGGTACCATTGTAAATGTATTCGACATCGGGGTAGGTTTGCACACTGCACAGCACCGAACCCTAGTATCGTAACACGAGGCTCAGACGTAGTGCCGTTCATTCGCCTCTTCGAGAAGATGAGCGAGCCCTGTGACCTGAGGTTCATGCTCTTCCGGTCTCTTTCCGTCGGGGCTGTGCTGCCAGTATGGCTATGCATATTACTTCATAGGTCGTGCCGTGTCCAACAAGCCCCCCGCCCACCTCACCTTAGCTTACACGAAGTGAAAGCCTCCTACTCGCAGTACATCTACAGAGGTCACCCGAATATCAGTGAGTCCTCGATCGCGAGCCGCGCAGTGTCAAGTGGCTCGGAAGAATGCATGAGCTAATTGGGCTATCCCTAGCAATTGTTGTCGGTGACTTCAAAGAAAAACGTTCAGCATGTGGCACGACCTAATCCCTGGACCGATCAAGCAAGGCGACACAAGAGGCTCAGTCAAGAAACCTACCGGTCCCAAACCCAGATAATATAGTAGTCAGGGCCCGATGGCTTTCAGTATTGACGTGATTTCGGTGCCGCCAACCGAGAGGTACGTGCACCGTGTGCTTACAATGGATGTAGCAGCCTCACACCTGGTGTCTTGGCTTCGTGTCTCGCCTATGCTCGTAGTTCCCACTCTCGGATCCTTGTAGCTTTGCTAACGTCTCACTATACGCTGCGATACCAGTCTTGCGCACTGGTTTCTTGTGCGTATCGGACAGCCAGCAATATTTCTTTAGTTATTTTGTATGAAAGGATATGTTTGTAGTGATAGCCTCCATGAGGCCTCGCAATATAAGTCTGCGACATGGTATGTCTCGGACGCGGTCAGGTGACTTGCGATCGCACTGGCAACCACACGACGCGTCCTCAATAATGAGGCAGGAATGTACTAAATTCGTCTCCCTTTACAAATCCGTCAAATCTAGCGTCGCTTATAATTGCATCTTCAACTGCTAGTAGTAAACATCACTGCCTTGAACCTTGCGGGCGCTCAGTCCTTCAAGACGTGGGAGACTGAGGCGCAGTCCTGAGTCCGCTGCCAGCGGCTGGCACAGGCAAGCGTTGGTACTGTATGTTTCGATTCAGATCCTCTCTCTGTCAGCATCATCTACGAGACCTCAATTGTATACGCGCATATGCATGTCGGCTCATCAGAACACTCTCAACATCGATATCCCTCTCGACCTGATAAGCGAGATCCTAGAACACCTCTCACCAACGGCCCTGCATGGGAGCAAATCCCCTGATGATGAGCTCCGGGAGCGCAAAACTGCGCTTGCGCGATGTGCCCGGGCCTGTCGCGCCTTACAGTGGCCTGCGCTGGCGGTTCTTTGGAGGGATATGTCGCTGACGAACGCCTACCGCGCCCCATTATCACGGTGCGCTATTCGCACCACGTTCAAGAGTTATGGAGCGGGGGCGGGGGCGCTAGGGAATGATGAGGACTGGCATGAAGGAGTTGACGCAGATGACAATCCCTACGCATATGTGCGTCCATGACTGGTATTATGCGATGATGCCACAGGCTTATGTGCTACGAACAGGACTATATAGACGGACCCATCACCCCAGATGAATATGCACGCTTCGAGTATTATGCTCAGTTCATCCGCATCCTTCGTTACGGCATCCAAGAGAGCGTCAGTCCCACCGCGTTCTTCTTCCTCCAGCAGCATTCACACGGCCGGCCGCTCTTCCCCAATTTACGTGAGCTTGTCTGGGTGCATCCTGTGCCAGAGATCCTCTCTGTTCTCTCGCCCAGCATCCACGTCCTCCGGTTCCCATTCATTCAGGAGCGCATGGAGAACTACGGCGAGCCGCAGGAAATTGGTTACCGCATGCTCCGTCATACATTCAAGACGCTGCTTCCAGGAATGCTCAGGCAACTGCCTGATCTGAGGGAGCTCGAGCTGCTGCCGCTCCGCCACGAAAGGTTCTGGGAAGCATTCCTGTTGAGCCCCACGCATTGTTTTGTCGCACAGAGCCTGCGCTCCCTCCACATCGCCGAACCTCTTCCAGTCCTTCTCCGGGGCGCTCTCGCCGTTGTCTCGACCATAAAAGGGCTCGAGGAGCTTAAGATCACACCGGACATCCCGGTGACTCAGTTTGAACCTACTGATACGGCCGAGCTCGTCGCCGCGCAGGGTTGGAATTACCGCGAGTCCATCCAGCCTCTCGAGAAGCTGCGGAAGCTGTACGTCAGCTCCCATACTCAACCTGTTGCCTTGCTCATCGACCTCATCGTGGCGCCCAACCTCGAGGAAGCAGTCCTGCATTGCCATGCGCATCCGTCAGCACGCCAGTTGCTCGTGGGCGAATACACCTCCGTCGACGAGGTCGACGCACTCCACGCGGCCGTGCAGACGCTATGCAGCCGGAGCGCGCAGTCTCTTCTCAGTGTCAAGCTCTTGCTGCTCTCCTTCAAGTTGCCGCAGTGGCGGCGCGTCAGCGGGGCGGAGAAGGTGTTGTCGCTTGATGCGCTGATCAAGCCTCTGCTCCAGCTTCGCCGGCTGAGGGAACTCGCCATTGATCTCCAGCACATTCACAATGACCTGGCAGCTACGACCGTACCCGACATGCTGGCGGCGTGGCCGACACTGCAGCGTCTGAACATCCCGGCTCTGAGCATTTCGCCCGACGATCTCCGCCTTGCCGCGCGCATCTGTCCTGACCTTAGGAGTGTGAGGGTCATGCGTCTTTCTATCGAGTCTCTGATACTTTCCGAATCTCCGCTTGATGCCGACACCTCCACTACGCCAGAGGCATCTCCCTCCAGTCATCCCTTGCGGGAGTTACGGCTCTACTGGCCGAGCGAGATATCCGACGCTGTAAGCGTGGCACAGATTGCGCGGCTCCTCTATGACCTCTTCCCGCGGCTTGACTCGGCGCAATGTGTCGGAAGTAGATTTGCCAGGGAAAGGTATATGAATCAGAAGGACTGGCAAGACGTTGTCCTAGAGGTCAAGCGACTTCAGGACGGCGTGAATGCCGATGATTGCTCCAACGCATAGAGGGGAGAAATGAGATGTGGTTAGTAGACTAGAGTGCGTACCGCCTTCAAGTTGACGGAGCAGCAATGATTAATGAACGCAGTCAGTTATACAAAGCATGGCCATACGTGGTGGTATCTGGTTAGTATCCGTATATATGTATCAGCACTGCGTACAACACTACAAATTGGGGTCAGACCGAAGGAGAGCTAGATATGGTGTACTAGTCGTGAGTGCTACTGAATTAGCTGGCCATGCCATAGTGGTTCAATGCGCTCACCTCCCGGATACCGAGCCGGGCCCCTCGTAGGTCTTTGAACATCGACTGGTCCCAGGGTTCTCCCCGCTTTTCTGATCACCTTCGGACCTTGCACAGTGACTCCGGTGAAGCCATTGCTGCGTTTCTGCTCAACGCTTTGGACGCTCCTACGCTCGCGCACGTGGATCTGCAGTTGCGGGCGACTTGACGGCCGGTTGCGTACGTTCTGCGCCCAAAACGCAGACACACTGCGTAGTCTGCATCTGTGCCTTGTGTTTTGGGGTGCTTCGTCTCCCTGGCCACCCTATTGCCAGTGACGGCACCAACGAGGCGATAGAACTAGAATTGCCTATTCCGAGGCTGGTGGGCCCGTTGCTCGGAGTATATCATTCTCAAGAGCTTGTTCTTGACTTCTGTTCGTCCTATGCACCTTTCAACGCACCCCTTTCGAAGATGCTGTGGCCGCTGCTAGAGCACCTCGACATACCAAACCTTGCAGTCTCTCCAGACCGCCTTTGGGCGGTCGCTGGTTACCCCACCTGCGGCGACTGCACAAGATGGGTCTCTCCAGTTACTCGCTCGACGTCATGGGTGAAAAGGAGAAGAACTTGAGTGCATGTTTGGATCCTCTGTCAGCCCTGGGACATCCAGTTGTGCTTCTTAGCACTGCGCATGGTCGCAGAGTCGGACAGGCCCCACAGACGTCGCCGAATCAGCGAAAGTCCTACATGCGTTGTTCTCGCAGCTCCATGTGAACAGGTCGGAGGAAGCCTATAGGAGAACCCGCAGTGGTAAAGAGGACTCCGGGGCTGCAATCCTGGTGGAGCAGCGCCGCCAGCGGGGTGTAGTCCTGATGTGATTGCCGTAGTGTTTATTATGTCTGTCCCAGCAGCTAATGAGCCCTGCCAATGATCATACCGAAAGTTGGTGACAAGGTGCATTTCTCGCCTCACTCATGCCGCCCCTCGGACTTTGCCGGTCGGAGTGACGCGCGTGTGGCGAGCTCACTGGCAACAGCCGCCCGTTCGTTTGCTCGCCCGACCTGTTCGATCCTCTTGAATCTACGCTGCTTCAAGTTGGGGTTTCATATACAATACATTACTGAGCACTGGAACGCTCATACTGGTCTCAAGCAAATTGCTCTATCGTTTGCTACAGAAATCAACGCACCTCCACTTTACTGCTGCACGATGTCGTGTAACCATCAGCAAATGTACACTTTGTCTGACACGCACTGGGGGATCTGGGACCGTCTGGTGCATCTGACGAGGCTCTGAGAGATCTGAGGAGCTGGACACCCAAGACTCTGAGTGGTCTGGGGGTCTGAACACCGAAAGGTCTGTGCGTGCTCACGGTAACAGTAGAGTAACATAGCATTACAGCTAATATACATGTTCATGAGCATGATAGTCAATGTATTTTCCGACCCAGAATGCACGGAATGCATCCAGCGAGTCAGAAGCCCGCAGCTCTTTCGGAACAAAGTCCTTACCGTAAACTCCAATCAAGTGTGCCGAGCGATATATGGAATCCAAGTGTATCACCTCACAAGGACGATGCCCTCCGTTCTCGACTTCGGGCTCGACTATCCACATGCCCGTGTCTTCATTAGGCGCATTTCCGACCGGGACAAACCATTCGACCAGCGCGCAGGGGTATTGATTTGATTCGAATTTGAAGGAGAAAAAAAGCCGCACACGAACAGCGTGGAACCCTCGGAACCCTGATTCGGCCGCATCCTTGGATATATATGCACAGTCGTAACGGGGAGGTCCGTTGCGCCACGAAGGCGTTGCCTGGAGATGCTCACGCCGCATACCCCCGACACCGGAAGGATCGCCTGGTGCATGATATGTGGCGACAGCAGAATGATGGACACGGATGCGTGTGTAGGGTAGCGTGTACCTTGCAAGGTCAATGTCCGGTGCTGTGATGTCCTCGCCACTCTGCATGGCAAGGAAATGAGCCACACGTTCGGTGAGCTCAGGTCGTCCAATGCGAGCACCGAGTTCATTGAGCGTCCGTGGATAACCAGGAGCTTGAAAGCTCTTTGATGAGTGCACAGCAAGATGCGATAAATGATGACTTACCAGGACGACGGCTAAGCACTACGAAAGCCTCGACTGCAGGCCCCTCAACCACACCTTCCTCCTCCTCCTCCTCCTCCTCACCGAGATCAGGCCCCGCTGCAGCCTCTGGCACGCCCCTCGGGCCATGACGATTACCTTCGCCGTACGGGGCATGGTGATTGTTTGCATTGGCCGGAGGCTCCTCAACGCCCACATGGTCTTCAGGCGAGTCTTCACGTATGGAAGCGAGCAGCTTGTCGAGGACGTCGGCAAGACATGTTCCGACCAACATACCACGCGATTCAAAATCGACACGCGCAGCCGCAAGTTTGTCCAGTCGTTGATTCGTGAGCAGCATCTGACCAAGGGCCTCATATCGATTAGATCGGCGCCAAGGCTCCTTCACAGCTTTGATATGCTTGTTCTCCGTTATAGAAGTGCAGAGGCCATGGAGCGCACCGAAGTTCCAGGTATGGCGGGCTGTGTGGTTATGCGAATGCTGTCGCGGTATGGAGAAGCCATCTGGTCGGACACCAGTCATTCGGAGAAACTCGCGGTACAGATGATATTCGGAGAGAGCGGCCTCACTGCGGGAAATGGTGTCCTCATCTTGAATAGGATGCCTGACAAGGTAGGTGTACTCTATGTACGCTCGTGCCATGCGCGTGAGCTCGCACGGGACCAAGCCATGAATTGCAGGCAGGAATATCTATATATTTGATCAGTACATCATAGCGGCGTCGATTCGTACACAACACTACCAACCTTCATGAGGGCTTTGGAGTCATCGCCAGTCCATTGTTTGAAGTTCCGACCTTGGCGAAAGCGTCGCAGTCCCGTGAATGGTGGCACTACAGCGAGGCTAGCAGTCGGAGGTAGAAGATGAGTGTAACATTCTCATCTATCATCGCACATGCCACTCACCGCCGATCAATCTCACTAACAATCACTGCTGCCCCGCTGTTACCATACTCGATGGTCAACCATTCCAAAATCCAGTCGACAACGTGGTCTTTGAATGGTTTGATGATCTGGTGCAAGAGATCGCCTGAAAGCAGTTCGTGGATGTCTGCGCGTGGAAAGGAGTTCGTATATGGCTGATGCGTGGACTTCAGCGACGTGACAGAGCAGAAGTGAATAATGCTCACAATAACGCTGGCGACTATGCCATAATCCGTCCATAGTGTCTTTGCATCAAGACTAGCTACAAGCACCTCGTGCAGCTCTTGCGTGCGCCGGCCCTGGGTAAGTCCTGCATCAAGATCACCATGGAGCCCGAGGCAACTAGGATGCTTTGAGATGGCAGGCGAACGAATACAAAGCATGGACGTACACAGGACACCATCCTTCAACGACACAAGCCGCTTGCGCTTGTTCCGGGTAATCCATTGTATTGGGCCCTACGCCGAAAACTGTGCGACGAAAGTGTGAATCGGAGCATCGCATGACTTGTGGGGCCTCCATAGCAGGTTTGATCGGTTCGAGTATTGTGCTAACACTGGTATGATACAGCTGTCGCTTGAACATGCGGAAAGCATCAGTGTCCTTGTCCTTGGGGTCGCCTAAGGCTGCTATGAGACCGCCACTCTTTGACTTGGATAGCCAACGAAGGTGAGTCACTACTTACACTTTGGGATGGCCAGGAAAGCGAGGACGTGAACAGCGTTGCGGTGAGCACGCCTCACATTGTTGTACACATTCCCAAGCGAGACGTAGAGGGGGTAGTACTCATTATGTCCAGTGGCGACAGAGACGGTGGTCTTGTCGCTACCAATGACGATGGGGGCAAACATCGAACCATGGGTCGTGGGATCCTCGGCGATGATGTCCTGTCAAACGGTGCAGGTCAGTCACGTTAGGAAGCGGTGCGTTTGGATTTGAGTTCAGCTTCAAACTTACCGCCTGTCTCCATGCCCAGTTCCCAGATAGTAGGCTCGTCAGGACACGATGCCCATCCTCATCCAACTCCGCGTACGGTGCGTAATCCACCTCTCCACAATAGTCATCATTCTCAACCATGATCTTCATGATGGTTCGGATGTCGCGTGCCCAGACCAGATATTTCTCGGTCATCCAAGACGGTATATCATTCTCTGGCCGTGCTCCTTCGTAACTGACCTCGAAGCAATACCATGCAGCATCACCATGAGGTATAGCATCAATTGTGGCAAGGAGGTCGTCGGCATTGACAAAGGGAGGTTGGGCACCATAAGGCAAGAGCGATGCAGCCCACAGTTCCATAAGTGTACTGACATTTGTCTGCGACATCTGATCTTTCTTGTATAGGAAGTCAGCAACTTCAAACTCGAGACGCGAGCAAAAAGGGAACCAGTCGCCAGGCTGTCGCTGCTCACGGGGAGGAGGAGGAGTCCCATCTGGTATGAAATCGCCATTTGCATCGCAAGGCCGCCCTACTCATCCGCTTCTCACTCAGTCGGTAGATACAGCAACACTGGCAATGAACACAGGCACATACCATTGATATATGGGTGAACAGACCGCTCTCGATGAGCATGCGGGAGTGGGTTCGGTATGTGCACCGGATCGTCTGCATTATCTTCATCTTCTCCTTCATCAGGTACCTGCTCATCATCCTGATCTAGCGGTTCTCTGGGTTGTCGAAGGACTTCTCCATCCTCCTCTCTGGCAAGTCTCCGAGGGGCTTGGTTCTCTGGTGGCGGTACATGGGCTACGTTCCGGTGCTGTGTAAGTCCAGAGCGGTTACGGAAAGACCGCCTGCAAGTGGTACATTGTATCCTACTTGGGTTGAAGACAGGACGACGATGTTGAACAGCAGAGGATGCAATAGGCATGTTGGGATGTAGGGTCACAGTGAGCGTGTATCTTTGAACCTGGTGTATACTCAGTCGGTCACTGATTAATCCTCTTGATAGGCACAAGCCTTTATCATTGGAGACTCGAGGCTTACGCATTGCGTGCGGCCACCATCACTGCCGCCAATTGGATCTCACATGGAGGTTCAGGGCCGGGTGATTTTACTCCATGCCACGCGCCATTATAATCCTATGCACCACCGCCACGTCTCACGTATCTTTCCCCGTAACCTGAGGCTCCTGGCGAGTCTGTCCCTCTCATTATACTCTCTTTATCAGTCATTTCACTCTTACCCGTCTCAGCTATCCTTTCTTTTCCTAGCTATGGACACTCCTCGTCGTACTACTCGGGCCTCAAACAAGGATGCTCATCCAGGCCTTGCACACCTCAAGCTCGACCCAGTGAGGCGGACCCCACTTGAGGTCGCTCTCGAGAAAAAAGAGCATGAGGCAAAGCTTCATGCCATGCAGACTTCTCGTCAGACCTCAGCCCAGAACGTCGCTACCATCCAGGCCCAAATGAAGGCTCGTGACGACATGGAGCAGGCTGGGTCCCAGACGATGCCACCAAAATTCCGCAAAGGCGGCAAGATGGTGGCTCCTGCACAAATGCGCCCCGAGCCAGTGAGCACTCAGAGGAAAGTGACCGGAAGCAGTGTAAAGGATCAACGTATCCGTAAGTCCCATTCATGCACCTCTGTTACCGCCGTAAGCTCATCGCTCTTTGCCTAGAACCTTCAGTGACTGTTGACGAAGTGGATGAAGTCAGCATAACGAATGCAGAAAAAGGTTTGCTGTCTTTGACAATAGCTATGCGGGCTGCTATCTAACTGCTATCACAGCGCCTTCGACATCTATACCGCAAGCTGCTCCGACACCGGCTAAGAAGAACGGTAAGCTACGGCGCAATGAAATTGAGGCTGCACTTGCCACGGTCTTCATACCGTCGGCTGGGAAGCGCAAAGCTGAGGTCGAGCCTGAGAGTACCAAGTATGAGCTCCCTGTCGATTTGATGAACACGATACTGAGTATTGAAGCAGGGCAAAGATGTCCAGAGGTACAGGGCGAACTGCTTCTGCCAAGAAGCACAAGTCGTATACACCATCCGGTGTGTTCTCTTCATGGGCTACTGTGCGTGCGGCTCCCTCGGAGCAGGTTTTCACGGCGACGGCGACAGCTGTGAGCAATGATGGGCAAGGTACTTCGGACAACTCCCCCGAGCCCGACATGGTCAATGGGCATCTGGAGACTCAGCAAGTACCATCATCGATCCGTCTTCCATCACAGGTATGTTTGTACAGTTTTAGACGGAACTGTGGCTCAATTGATCATTTAATGTACAGGGGCTGGTTGCTGTCACTGTCCCCATTGCAAGTGCGCCACCAGCTGTGAGTTCCCAGCTGGCCGAGGGCATCCAATCCTCCACAACAGGTGCAGTTCCAGGCCACGATTCGATCCGCTTGCGGGTGAATATGGATATTCTCCCGCAAGGAACGCGCACAACGTTCGTGCGGGACTTCGTCCCGAAGCTTCTCGAATATGTCGGCACGCTCCCTAACCCCTGGGAACTACAAGACGTCCATCTTGGAAACATCATGCAGAACATCTGGGCTGACGTCTTTGGCGACTCGGACTACCCTCTTGGCCACACAATTGCACCCGGTACAGCGATGTACAAGCTCGTAAGTCGTCGGGCAGTACATTGCTAACCTCACCTGTTGCTGACGTCCACTATACAGTGTATGCAGAAGATCTACGACTGGCGTTCAGCCTTCGGCAGCAATGCTGTACAAGCTGTTGTGAGATTCTGGCGCGATGGTCAGATGCTTACTGCGGACGAGCGAGCCGAGGCTGCAGCCTTTGCCATTGGCGACGGTTCTCCATACTTGTATGGCCACGTGTCTTTCAACCAGGATGGGTCGGTCTATGTGAGTCACGCCAATACTATATCAACCCGACTTACTGACACCGTGCGAATGCGTTCACACCACAGAAACGCTATCACCGTTTCCAGAGCCCAGTAATCATCGAAGCACTCGCAGGACATATGCGCGCCA